>CAUYON010122583.1:0-23753 GCA_963573935.1 Arctocebus calabarensis | reverse complement strand
TCATGGCATTTTCTTGATCACTATATAAAGACATTGATACTCTACATTTAATAAGTTTCCCCAGTACCCTGCTAAGATGCACCGTAGGTGTGATCCCACCAATTGCCCTCCCTTCACCCATACTCCCCCCTCCCCTCCCCTCTCTTTCCCCTTTCCCTGTTATAACCATTAGACTTTTGGCTTTCAAGTATTTTCTCTCTATTCTCACCCTGCTGATTTGAAAGACAGAAGAGATGCTGTCTCCCTCATGTCATTGTCCTTTCCTTAATTTTGTTTCCTGTGATCAAGGTGTATCCATCTTGTGGCTAAGGTCAGTTTAATTGCCAGAAGAGTGTTATTTACTCTTGTGGAGTGCAGAGCTGAATGTGATCATTGAGAGGAATTATGTTCCTCCTTTCATTGTTTGGAAAGACCTAAGACATGAGAGTGTTGCTTTCAGCCACTTGGATTTCTACTTGCAGAGACAGAACATACATGCACTTAGCTCGGATCTTCACTCTGATACTCATTCAACTCCACTGATTTTGGTTTCTAAGTGAAATTTAAGCTTATTTCAGACTTTATAAAATTCTTGCAGTTGATCAAATATAAATTTGTTTCTCCAATTTGAAGCAGCTTATGGCTTCACGTTTGAGAGGAAGCCACTATTCCATCCTAAAGAATGTTCTTTTGTAATGGTAAGCTAACTAACTTTTCTTTTTGGATTTAAGAAGTGCTTATGAAAGAGGGGTGCTGTGCACCATACATATAAATGGTTATATTCCACTAAAACAAGCTATAGCATATCACATCTGATATTTTTCGTGACTTTGCATATAGATTGTATGAATTAGGAAATGCACTTTTTTTGAACTCTACAGCTGTTCATAAAATTGTCACAGAAATTTGCATTTAAAATATACATATAGGGAACTTGAACACATTTATGGAGCTCTCTGGAATCCTTAGGGGGTAGAATTTAATACCTGCTGACAAGTACTTACCAGTTATATGTCAGAAGAAGAATGAACAACTGATATTGTGAGTCTCACTTAATTTGGGCTGCATGAGTTTTAATAATGGAGTGGACAGGTCTTTGAATTTGGTATAATAATTCTAAAATAGAATGGGATAAATTATACAATATAGCAAAGTAAATAATCGATCCTTGGTTCATGGCTATTTCTATGATGCCACATTTTTTGTAAGCAAAATTTAATTAAAGCATAAGCAAATTTAAAAATTGGAATTGTTTAAAGTAATTTAAATAAAGTATTTAGACTTAAATGTGCTTTTAGAGACAGCGGACTCTTGCATATGTAGTACTTCTTGAAATATCTGCCTTATTCCAAAGTAGCTATAATGCTAAATAATTAATTTTTGTTGGGATTTTTTTTTTTTACTTCTAAAAGCACTGCAAACATATTGTCAGTAATTTAGAAAATACAAAAACTATGAAGATAATAAATTAAAACTCTCATAATTCTACAATCCAAAAATAATTTCCATTAAATTTTTGTGTATTTTTTCTTGATAAAGGTTTCAGTAAGAATATAAACTTCCCCCACTTCATTGTTAAAGGTTATGTTGTATTATATCAAATCAATAAGACATGGTTTAATGTTTTCATCTTTAGGGGTTTTTAGAATGTCACTTCCTCCAACTGTTTTTTGCTATCATTGACAATTTTCATAAAGCACTAACAATTTTTGTAAACACTTTGTTTCAAGTTCATTTGCACATCATTCTCATTATTTGCTTAGTATAAATTCCCAGAAGAGGAGTTTTTAGACTAAGATGTTTGTACACTGCTAAGTTTGCAGTTAAACATTTATATATCAGTCTCTAAGAAAAGACTGTATTAAATGTAGAAAAGATGCTTTCTCCTCCTGTGACCTACAACAATGATACCTACTTGCATTTATGCCAGTGTGAACAAAAAATGGTAACCACAAACACTTTACTTATGGTTTTATATTACTTATGAGGCTCATATTTTTCTGTTATTAAAATAATTAAAGAATTAAAAATACATAGGTTAATATCCAAAATAAGAAATGCCAACAACTCAATAGGAAAAATCCAAATATGGACTAAGGACTGCCTAAGCTGAGATTGAATTTCTCTAAGGAAGACATACACATGGCCAGCAGATACATGAAAAACTGCAAACAACACTAATTAAAAAAATGCAAATCAAAACCACACTGAGATAATGAGGTATCATTTCATCTCATGTGTGTTAGGATGGCTATTCCCAACAAAACAGAATAACACAAAACAATGCCTCCCCCCAAAAAAGAAAAGAACCCCGCAGAGATAAGTGTCAGCGAGGTTAAGAAATCAGAAACCTTGTACATTAGCTGGAAGGTCAACTGATGCAGCACAATGGAAAACAATATCAAATGATTTCTCAGAAAGTTAAAAATAGAAATGCTGTACGATCCACTAATCCCACTTTTTCATACATGTTCAAGGGAAATAAAATTAATATCTCAAAGTGATATCTGCACTATCGTGCTCATTTCAGCATTATCGTAATAGCCAAGAAATGGAAGTTCACTGCTAGATGAATGAAAAAAAATGTGATTTGTACATACAATAGAATATTATATATCCTTAAAATGGAAACAAATCCCACCAATTAGTATAACATGGATGAATCTCAGGGTCATTACGCTGAGTAAAATAAGCCAGAAACAGAAGGATACACGATATCACTTGTATGAGGAAACTAACACAGTCGAACGCATAGAAATAGATTGAAATGTGGTTGCCAGGAACTGTGTGTGGGAGAGAATAAAAAGGTGTTAATCAAAAGGTATAAAATTTTTGTTATATAGGACGAAATCCTAGAGATCTAATGTACAGCATGATGTTTATAATTGACAATACTATATTATTACATACTTATAAATTTGCTAAGAGGGCAGATCTCATATCAAGTGCTCCTATCACAAATAATAATAACAAGCGGTAGAACTTCCATAGCTGAGAAAATTTTTGAGGTGATGAATAAGGAATAGATTTTTGCATAACTAAGTAATGGTTTTATGGTTGTATGTTTATCTCTAAACTGATCAAGTTGGTACATCACATGTATGCCAGGCTTACCCTAATAAAGCTGTTTTAAAAATATACACATATCACTATGATACTATCCATGATATGAGAATCTACAAATGTTAATAATTTATTGTGGTTATAGCTATATAGTTGTGTCCATGTTTGTGTGTATGTGTTCATAAAATAATATCTCTATGAAGTTGAAATTTCCCTTATCTTCTTCTTGAATCCTACTTCTCCACATTCCTCTCCAGGGGCAACTGTATGTCATAAATTTGTTGTATATGTGGTAGAACCACCATAGCTGGCCACCTCCCTGCATTGACCACTTTCTTAAGTTGACCTAATTTTCATAAAGCAGACAAATCAGTACGCATCAGTACAGTAGGCCTAGTTCCTCAGGTTGACCACCTCTGTATGTTTACCCATTTGTTACAGTCCCTTGGGTGGTCAACTTCCAGAGGTTCTACTAGGTTCTACTGTAATTCTGGTCCATGTTTTAATTGCAGGTGGGGTTTTCTTTCCACCTTATATTTTAAATAATGTACTTGTATTTAGAAGTAAGTCTAAATTTTACTATTTTTCTTTTCTGTTTTTTTTCAGTTTTTGGCCGGGGCTGGGTTTGAACCCGCCTCCTCCAGTATATGGGACCGGCACCCTACTCCTTGAGCCAAAGTTGCCACCCAGTTTTACTATTTTTCGGTGCTAATGCTTCTTGTGCAGATATCCAACACCCTTACTTTTCATTAAATTGGAGCTCATTCTCAGATAATCCTTTTAGAGAGAAAGACCTAAGTTAGGAAATGGAGTTTGGGCTCAAGGCTGAATGAAGATGATGATGTGGGTAGGTCAGGATTGTTTTAACTTTGTTTTACCTTTAGGCGATAAGCAAGCAGTGCAAAGAATACAAATGAGATAGGAATCAGAGTGGATAGATGTAGATTTCTGTTTTTAATATATCACATAGGCCTTCTGTAAAATTGGTAGTCTCGATAGCCCATGTGGAGTGAAATGTATTCCAGTCCAGATGATCATGGAAATATGAGTTTCTTGCTTTTTTAATTCAGAAAATCATTAGTACCCAAAACAATTTTATTATGACTTTGAGGTCCCCCTATATCCATCCTTTTTTGTTCTTCACTGAGAGAATCGCAACTTTATTTGGGCTGACAATGTTTCGGGTTAAACATGCACTTTTCAGGCTCCTCCGATGTATAAATGACATAGTTCCAGTCAATAGTAGTGGTTGGGGGACAAAAGTTACTTAGACGGCTTTGGGAAAACTCTTTATAAGTGATTGATTTCATTTAATATTTCTCCTCAAATATTTATATCTTACTTTTTAATAAATTCAGTGGGAGCCATATGTTTTAATTTCGTGTTTTGTATGAATTGCACATTTAGACAAGGAGTTTTTAGCCTGTTTGTACTTGTCATTAATGCTGTGCTTGAGTCTGCCACATCTTGCTTTACATCTTTGCTGTTTTTCGTTTTTTCCTTGTCCTTTGGAAATGTTGGTCTCTAAGGGGCGCTGAAGAGATGCATTGCATCTCTATCTCTTAAACATGGCAACTGTGCAAGGGTGAGGAATAGTGATAGTATTGGCGTAGATAATGAGAAGCAATCGGTGCTGTTCACAGGCAGAGCAGCACATGAGGGCAGAGACCATGGCTGCTTCAGGTTCTCTGTGTGGCACCAGTGACCAAGTCGGGCCCTGATGCACAGAAGGCCCCCACAAGTCACCAGGAACTGAATGAACGGATACAATCAGTCCATATAGCCTCTCCCTTGCCCGGAAGAGAAAAGAGCCTTAAGTAATGCATTTCAGCATCCCGTTCAAAGTCCAAACCATGGGTATTATTTGCCTGGTAAGTTCCATAATGGAAACAAATACACAGGAAGAGAAGAACATATTGTATTATTAAGTAAAATTTTTGCTGTAATTTCCAGTGTCTAGCTCTAATAAATTATGTAATTATTGATAAATTATGACTAAGTGACTCTCTCCCTGCCCAGTTTCCCTTTTTTCTCACTCTGGTAAACCCTCTGCACCACATCACACTGTCGGATTTCTTACTTCCATGTGATCTGACATTGTTTGAAAGTATATCCATCAGGGTAAGAGAAAAATTCCAAGGTTCTTGGTATTTTTTTGTTATAATTTTATGCCACCCTGGAGTGGCTCCACTTTTTAACAAGAATGTTTGTATTCTATTCTAAATTTGTGATTTATTTTATTTTTTGTAAAAATTTTTCTTCCCTACACAGTGTTTCTTCACTTTTCATTTCCCTAAAATAACTTCAATTGTATCTGGAAGATGATAAATAAAGGAGGAAAGGAGGAGAAGGGAAAATGTAAATATTCAAGCAGCAACCTTTTCTTAGAAGCATTGCTGACTGTCTGTGTGGTATGTTGACATCAACCTGATGCCTTTCTTATTTATCTACCTAAAATGGTTTCCAGCCCCAAGAACTGAGGTGGTTCTGGAGGAAAGGCTGACCCCAAGAGCATCTTTGAATTAAACACCAATGCAACAACAACAGAGGAACAACAACAACAACCGTGAGCAGCACATAGCACTTTGTGTCTTCTTTCAAACTGTATTGTTTTTTAATTTAGCAATAACTTTTAATTCACTCAGTGAAACAGACTGGCAACCTCGTCTGCATGAATGCAAAATAACCCATCTTCAGAAAAAGATAAAGAAACTGGGCATAAAGTTTAAAAGCATACAAAAGGAAAAAAAACACAATATTCCCTCAAAATTAAAAAAAAATTATTGTTAAGCCTTTGCTGAGAACCACCATATTTCCTCCATCCTGTTTGCTAGAAGTCAACAAGACCATGTAGCATTTTGTATTCATGTCACATGTCAGATTAGAACATCTTAATCGCAAAGCCCAATATCATCATCATAATAATAATAAGGGGAAAAAAAACCCTAACTTTCTTAAACCACAAGTGGACAAAGGAAAAAGTTCATTCCCTGAAAAATTTTCTAGTGATGTCAATGTATAAAAATACCTCCTCAAGGAACATATTCGACCTCTACCCCCTTGCATTTTCTCATTGCAGAATTGTGAAATAGTAGTGCCTTTAATTTAAAATCTATTGAACAAGTCCCTGTATAATTTACTTCAGAAATAAAATGATGTGGCTAAAAAAGATAAAACATACCTATGATTGAAGGCATATGAATTCTTTAAATCCAGAAATCTATCAAATATATTGAGTAAATATAAAAAATCTATTAAAGACCTTAGATCTCTGATTTCAGCTAAATTCTCTGGTGGCCTAGAAATGATAAAACATATGTGTGAAAATATTTTGGGATTATTTATTCCAAGGACAAAAGGTGTAATAATCCATTATAGGAGGACGTTAACTGCATACTATGAAAAGGGCCGGACTCCAGACACAGACAGATGCCTTTCTGGGATTAGTATATAGATAACTCACCAGAAGAGATTTATCAAAAAGGAATGGGCGAAGATCAATGCATTACCAGTTAATTTATAAATCAAATGTCTATAGACCCTGCAAGAGGCCTAGCTTCATTCATAAGATTATAATGCTCACTGTTGCTGGAAAGAGATTTAAAGCCATTTTGCATGTATTTATTCTTGTTTATCATGTAGAGAGAAGATTTAGATGCTCACCTGAGATGAGAGAAAAAGCACTTGGGGAAAATTCAGTGACGTTCTGACAGTTTGATGACGTGCTTTCCACTGTGGAATCAGTAGGATTAATGCTGTCTGGCATCGGTGGCAGAATTTAATCACTCTGCCTCAGAGGAGAGCCCCTGTGCTTTATCAGTCACATTTGTGCTTTACAGGAAAAGGGCTTTTCTTCATTACCACTCTGTATTCACAGCAGTCTGTTGGCTCACTCTTCACATTCATTGTCGTCATATGCTTTTGGGTAATATATGTCCATTTTACATTTACTCCCACTAATGTTATATGACTGTCATAAGATGACCAGGAATAAAACAGAAGTACATGAGGCTGTGCCGATAGTTTTGTGATTCTCTTTTGAGGGCTATTGGGTAGTGTTGCATCCTGTTGCCTTGGAGGGAAAGAGTTATCCTGCTCTTTGGTTTTTAAAAGAATGAACCTTAGAACATTGATGAGGCTTGCCTTGGCACGTCCATTTCTCTCTGCTTCCTGGGAGGATGTTTGAGGCAAAGATTCCTGGGACGTGAGGAGGTCCAGTGCTCAGAGTGAGCTTTCTTCCACCCTGTAGAGGGAAGGTTAAAATGGCCAGTAGCACATGCCCAGTGTTAGGGCTTTGGCTGCAGGAGTACAGAAGTGTGCACGGATTGTTGTGGACAGCTAACATTAGTGGCCATCATTTTAGAGTCTTTTGTGGGCTTGAGAGCAACAAGGATTAAGGCAGTGGTCTTCGGGAGAGCACAGTTCCTGACTAACAGCCAGTCAGGTTCATCAGCAGCCAGGAGCCACAGCTTTGGCTGGATCAGCCAGAAGAATTGGTCCCTTGAAAAGCATTGCCACAGGAGATAGCAATGTAGTATCAAAATCAAAATACTAGAACCCTTTTCAGAGAAAGTGAAGTTATATTCATTTCTTTATTCAAGCTTAAAGTTTAAGAATCTCAGGACTCACTTCAGGGAAGAGTGGGCATTGACAAATAGGTATTTATTAAGCACAATTTGGAATTCAAAAACGAATAAGGTCCAGTCCTTGCCCTTGAACTTACTGTGTCACAGGGGAGAGGAACACATAAACAAATCTTTTCCATTTAAATGAATGATGTCATGGTATAGATAAAAGCCAGGGATTAGACCATTAACTGCTCTGAACATTACTTTTCTCATCTTTAGTGTGAGGCTCACCAGGAGAAAGTGATGATTAAATGAAGCAATAAATGTAAAGTGCTGATCACAGTGTTTGAAACCTGAATTTTCTCATCTATAAAACAATAGTTTTCTCATCTGTAAAATACTGTCACTTCTTGAGCTTTTGGTGAAGATTGAGTGAGGTAATGTGTGTAAAGCATTTAGTACATTGCTTGGCACATGTTAAGAGCTCAGAATTGTGAACGATTGATCTTGTTACTGCCAGCGCTTTCTCGTGGTGCAAACTTAGGGCAGCTGAGTCCGTGTGCGGCACATTGGTTGGGGTGGGAAGATGCCAGTCGAAGCAATGCTAGAAAGCACAGAGTACAATGCTAGGGGTGAGTCTTGAAGAATGAAAAACTGTCTGACAAGAGAAGAAGACGGGGATGGACGTGATAGTATTTGATTCTCCCACATGACTTCTACCTGTAGGATTTATACAATTTCTTAGCTCTGGTTATTGAACTCCTGAGTGAGTCAGTAGAACAGGACTTTAGCACCATTGCTGGGGGTCTGCTGTTGTGAGTGTCATGTGTAATAGGACACAAATAATGGACTGACAGGTGAAAAAAAAAAGAAGTTTTGTTTTTATACTATTAAAGGAGAATAATTAAAGACAGAAAAAGAGAGCAAGAATGTGCTTTAGTTAGTATTTGAGTTATAAGGGATAGAGATTCACTCAATTAGTTCACAAAAGAAAGTATTTGCCATGAAGAGGCATGTATACAGTAATAAGGAACCTAAGAAGAACCCGTAGCATGTTCAGGGCTGAATAAAAGCCTAACTTTTAAAAGAGATTCATGTTTTATAGAATTTAGCCAGAGCTAAATTGAAGAGTGAATAGGCTTTTCACTCTCCAGTTCTACCTGTCTTATTTATTTTCTGGAATCACTCCAAAATTCTGCCATTCCATCTCTTGCTGTTGTTTCATCTATTGGTGTTGTTGTGTATTTTCTTATGTGTTTTTAATGGTGCTTTGTAAGTTGCTGAGAGAAGATGGTTTTTAGAGCTGCAAGGCGCTTGACAGTTTGAAAGCTCCTTTCCTGGGGCTTTCAAAACCTTTAGTCGGTACCTATTTTTTTCCTGGCCCTGTGACATGTGAATTTCTTGGTGATTAGCTGTGCAGCTCTGCTATAACAGTTGCACAGGACATCTTGCTCAATTTACCTAATTGGGTACAGTGGTAGTAGTGGGCTGCTTTCTTTTTCTAATAACTGAAGCATGGAAGGGGTAATTGAAAGATTTTCTCCTATTACTGAAGGGTAGTCTAAAGGCTGGTCTAGATTTTTATCATCATTATTGTTATTAGAAAAAAACAGTGTTGCAGTATGGACTGTATTTCAGAGATTCACTGTATGTGTTCTGTGATGTTCATTCACCTCATAACCTGCCAGTGTATCCTCAGCTGCACACAAGTAGCCTAGAATAAAGAAAGATGAAAAGGTTTGTGCAAATGTGGAAGTGCTCCTTTGAGATACTGAGGGGATAACTATATTTCTCCTCTTAGGGAGAGTATTTTTAAAAGGGGTGCTCCAAGTACTCTATTTGTCAATATGCCCATTTTTCATGCAAAAGAGATCATGGTAAGCCATTTTTTCAGAGGGGAATATTCTCCCAAACCACAGACTCAGGAGTCATACCTGTTTGGCAGGTCACTGCTGTACACCATAAGTCACTTCCAGTTCCCTATAATTATTAGAAACATGTGTCTCCACATGAGCAAACATAATACTAGGCCCTCAATAGTTATCTGTTGCATGAATGGATCAAAGCAAAGTGTGGATTTAATCCTCTGAATTACTCCTCTCTCTCTCTTTTTTTTTTTTTTTTTATTAAATCATAGCTGCGTACGTTAGAGCAATCAAGGGGTACAATGTGCTGGTTTCATAGACAATCTGAAATGTTTTCATCAAACTTTTTAACATACCCTTAATGGCATTTTCTTAGTTATTGTATGAAGACATTTGTAATTTGCATTTAGTAAGTTTCTCCTGTACCCTTCTAAGATGCACCATAGGTGTGGCCCTTTTTAAATCCTGAGAGTATCATGAAGTAAACAGCAGCCTTCATAATGTTCTGTTATACACAAAAAGATCAAAAGGACTCCCAACTAACTGGAGGTCATAGAGACAGTTGTCTCTGCAAGTAAATTGGTTAGGAAGAATGTTTTAGAGAATGCTACCTGGGAAGTTAGCTCCTTCATTGTGGCTCCTCTTTCTGCTTCTTTCCTCATTCATAAATACCTTACAGTCAAATTTACTCTATACCTTGATTGTACACGTATACTTTCAACTCAAAAATTATTGAGTTCTTTCCCAAACTAGAGGGGAGGTAATGAAGTGCTATCTGCACAACCCATAAGCTACTTTTGGGAAAAGGAATTACTAAATAGTAATTTTTGTATTATATTGCAATAGTTCATTCCATGGGTATAGATAATTTGGTCTCAGGTAATTGAATTAATTAATAATGTAAATTTGTGCTAAATGCAACCAACTACCACAGGGAGCATACATATCTCTGAATAGGTGTGATGTGATAGTGCCCAGCTTTAGGAACTTTATATGAGATCCTCTCCCTGAGGAAAAGCAACACCAAGGAAAGCTAGTCATTTAAACTTCACTAAGTATCGAGTGATAACTAGATTTTTGATCTATTTTTGTTCCTTGCATGATATTTCAGATTTCAGAGCTAGAGTAGTGGGGAAGCTGCTCAACACTGTATAAATTCTCTACTTTCCTTCCAAGTTTAATCTGGGATTTTATTGTTTCCATAATCTAAAAAAATGAATAACAGAATGCTGAAAACTTTTGAATCGTCACATAAAATACAGTATACTGAGCCCTCTTCACAACAATCAACTAGCTGTAAAGCATGCATTGCTTGGGATGTATAACTCCCCCACAGGCAGCTAAGATGACATTACATAGATTGCAAGATCAACAGAGAACCTGAGAAAGTACAGTAGACTTAACTAGCTCCAAGAAGAAAAATAAATTTTATTCTGTTTATCTCTTGGTTACACACACATGCATACACAAACTCCATGATGTTTTCTTGGAGGATTGTGTTATAAGCAGATATAAATATAAAAATTACATGTGATATTTTTATTTACATATAGTATTTGTTGTGGGCAGGGCGGTGTACTGATTCCCTGAACCTAGTTGACTTGATTTGATTACTTGGCTGATGTAGAAAGTTCAATGAAGGCACAGTGGTAATTGAAAACAAAAGTAAGTGGAAAGTGAAAACAAAACTGGAGGTAGGTAGGCAGTGTGGCTAGAAAGTAAAAGTAATCTATGCAAGTTGCACAGTAACAAAGAGAATTTATTTAGGATGAACAAAGAGAAAGTTTAGAGCACTTTCAAAGAGAGTTGGAAATAGGTTCCTCTCCTGAAGCAGAAAAGGTGAGTAAGTCCTCTGTCAAAGGCCAGCAGGGCTATTAAATACTCTCTCCATTTGAAATTGGCAGCAAGTCTTACTGGCCTCTCTGTGCCTCCAGATGGTACTTTTTCTATTGGTTGTTGATGGCCTTTTCCTATTGGTTACTGATTGCCTGGGTTACTTCATCTTCATACCTGTGTTCTCCAGACTTTCTGGTTCAGCAGGCTGGATTTTCCTCCCATCTCCCTTTTTAGTGTCCCTGCTCAGTATTATTATGAAAGGCAGCTCAAGGGTAAGACAACAGCATTGTAGAACATACTTTCAGGGGGAAAAAATGTTGTAATTTTTATTTGAAACCAACTGGACTAGGTCTGTGGGACAGAGACGGACCCGGAGCAATGGTGCTAGCTAATATGGCATCAGGTAGGGAGGAATGAGTGCCTTCGGGTAGTCACTTTGCTGGGAAAACCACAATCTTAATTCAGTGTTTAACTGAGGGTCAATATGGGCTAGTTTTACATCTAGGACAATTTCTGAGACTGTAGTTTACTGTGTGTTCTTATGGGGGAGGGAGGAGAAAGAATAATCTAGAATGATTAAATTGCTGCCTTTAGAAGATTAATTCATATGACAATTATTAAAGGCCTGCTCTTTACTAGGTGCTGAGTGTTGCAGACTAGAATAAAAACCTCAGCTCTCACACTGGAGGGGATAAACCATGAGCAAAAACAGAATAAATAATTCTGTGGAGAAAATGAAAGCAGGCAAAACCCCCATGGTGACAACTCACCAGGTAAAAGTGGAGACTTGTGAGAGGGAAAACAGTATTACTGAGTATAAGACAAGAAAGGCATATGGGTTTGGGGCGAGATAGGTAACTTGTCAAAGAGAAATTGGTAGGTGGTTATAGGGACATTGGCTGTATTTTAAAACAGTCGCATACCAATGTGGGTAGGGGTCAGAGACCATTTGTTTTCTTATGTCTGTGACTTCCTCATGCTCTTGGTATAAAACTGCTTTAAACATTTGGAAATTTCAGTTGTTCTTCACTCAAAACCCAAAGCCAAATATAAGTGAAGAATTGTCTTTGCAATAGTGAGGTCATGGTTTCAATTCTTTTATTTTTGCTTAGACCCATATTTCTCTGTTTTTGTTTTATGCTTTCTTGCATTGATTTGCTTTTACATATCACAGATATTATGACTAACGTTAAACAATTCATAATATTTGAAATTATTCTAGTTTGTATTTTAATGGTATGTTTGTCATTTTTATGTTATTAACATTATTTTAAATTCATAAATCATGACTGTGTATATTTTGGGGTTACAATATGACGTCTTGAATATGTACATAAATAGGATGACTAAATCAAGCTAATTAACATATCCATCACATCACTTACCATTTTTGTGGCCAGACTTTCAGAATTGACGGTCTTAGCTATTTTGGAATTATTATCAACTGGTCATTCTGCTGTGCAATGGGTCTCAAAATGCATTTCTTGCCCAACTGAAACTTTTTACCCTTTGACCAATAACAGTCTATTCCTCCTTCCTCCTCAAAGCCTTTGATAACTAATATTCTACTCTCTATTTCTGTGAGATTAATTTAAATTCCACTTATAAATGAAATCATGCACTATTTGATTTTCTACACCCAGCTTATTTTGCTGCACACTACCCTCAGATTCATCTACATCTTTGCAAATGGCATAATTTTCCTCATTTTGAGGCTAACGAGTATTCCATTGTTTACATATGTTAACATTTCATATGTTGGCTTTTGTGAATAATACCGCAATGAACATTGAAATGCAGATACCGCTTTGTATATGGATTTCCATTCGTTTAGGTATATAACTAAAAGTGGGATTGCTACATTATATGGTAGTTTTATTTTTAACTTTTTGAAGATGCTCCATAGTGTTTTCCAAAATGGTCCTACTAATTTATCATACATTCTCATCAAAAGCATATAAAGAGTCCCTCTACTCTAAATTCTCACCAGCACTTGTTATTGTTCATCTTTTTTATAATAATCTTTCTAACAGATATGTGAGGTGCTATCTCATTATGATTTTAGTTTGCCTTTCCCTGATGATTAGAGATGTTCAGCATTTTTTCATGAATTTGTTGTCCATTTGTTGGTATTCATTTGGAAATAGTCTGTTGAGGTCTGTTGTCCATCTTTGAACTTGGTTATTCATTTTCTTGCTCTTGAGTTGTTTGAGTTCCTTGTACATTAGGATGTTAATCCTTTATCTGATATGTGGCTTGTAAGTGTTTTCTTCCACACTGTGTGTGTTGTGTGTGTTGTCTCTTCACTTGTTTGTTTCCTTTTCCTTACCATTTTTGACTTTCCTTTTATTGTGGCTTTCAAAGATATGCATTATCTGGGACTAAGTTATAAATAATAGACTCAACATATAGCATTTGCTTATGAGAAAAAGTGTGTTTTGGGCCATGGAACAAATATTATTTCACTACTGATTTCTTTAGAAACCAAAGATAGGTAGTGTAATCTTAGGGAAATCTGGGCATACTTGCAATTTTGTTTGTATTAGCAAAATAATAGATCTGTAAATCCCTAAATTTTATTCTTCCTGTCTCCATTCTCTTGCCAAGCAATTCCTGATTATATTGACTATAATATGGGCTATCCTCATTTGACAGAAGTAGTGGGGAGTTTTACAATGAGTAAATAAACATGATCAAAATTTGTCCTTATGCAGAGAAATAAAATTCACGTATTTTAATGTTTTATATTAACATTAGCTTTCGATTCACATAGCATCTGTTTCATGATAAACGCGATTGATGGCTGCTAAATCAACATTCTGGAATGACATTTCTTATTGTGGCATACTGAGGTTGAGATTGAAGTTGAAGCTTCTACTCTGAGGTTTTGGTTTCTCTGGCCAGTTGTTAGTTAATAAAGTTCTCTGAGAAACTGCAGTGATGAGAAAGTCACATTTTCTCCATTCTTGTGAGAAGAGTCACTTCCAACTTGAGCTCAAAGTAGAAGCTATATACAGTGACAACTCACGTACATGTAGAATACAATTAAACCTGTTTCCTTGCTTGTGGGCACATTTTAATCATTTCATACTCAGTACCTAAGCATTAGTCTCAGAAAACCAATGTACAAACTGTCTTTTCCTATTTTCTATCCTATTCTACGTGAATCATCACTCTAGCTGCCATTTGGCATTGAGAGAACCAGTTTCATGATGAGCTTTCAGCAGAATATTTCTTTTGTTAATATTGCAAGCATTTAAAGAACCTAGACAGTCAATTAAAGAATTCTACTTGAGATGCCTTGATTGGAGCAAGTTTATAGCAAATAAACTCATTTTGTAAATGATGTCCATTCTAATATATTTTGACATTAAAATCACACAGCTCTATACAATGCTTTACAAAGAGGAATAAGGTAAAGTGGTTTATTTCTATTTTGCTATAGTTAAGATGATCTTGGTTTCATAGAGGCAGAAGAAAAAAGGGACTTAGCATTTGAAGTAACACCTGTTTGTCAGGAATGATACAATTCAAATGCATATTGGTTAGCCCATGTTTTATGGGTTAGGTATTAGAGTTTTGTGAAATAGGTAGCATTCTGTTCTACAGACAAGAAAGTAAGCATCTGTACAACATATCCAAAGGAAGAATATGTTGAAATTTTGGCTTTTTATGTGATATAAAAAAATCCCACTGCTTGCTTGGCATAGAGCTCTACATTCCCTCTTCTATAACTAGCAATATTTTCTTAATTCTTACATGTTGTGTAAAATCAACCAGTAGTTACATAAATAAATCAGCCAATTTTATTTTATATTTTAAATTAAATTAAATTTTAGTTTAGCTTAGTATTGTAGTTGAGTACAGAGTGATTCCTTGCTGTGCTGCAATAACTACAGAGCCAAATTTCATTTTGCTTTTCTTGGAGAAAAGCTCTGTAGTTGTGCCAATGGACTCCAGTTCTGTTATGCTGATCAAGTTGGAATAAAATGAAACCAAATGAAATATGTGATCCTTGGTTATAATCCTAGGCAAGGTGCCCTTTCAGCTCCAAATTTTGTTTAATTAAATACTCAGTGCTGGGAGAGCAGATATTTTCTCACAAATGGCAACCATTAGCCATTCATGGGCTTTGTGTTTAGAATCTTCCATCAGCAAAGATAATAATAGATCAAACTAGGTTTTTAGGTGTGCCCATTGGAAATTCTATAGTAGCCATAATTCTAGAAATTCCTCACCTCAAGCCTCAACTTCCACAGAACCTGGGATCATGGGAGATATCACTCCCATGATTGTGTTATGATGTATGGTATGTTTGACTTAAAAATAGGGATGGGGATTATCTAGGGGCACATAATCCAATCATGTGAGTTTGTAAAAACAAAAAACAGGGAACTTTCTCTGAATAGAGGTAGAATAGAAAGGCAGAAGTCAAAGATGTTTGAAAAATGAGTAGGATTCAATGCACAGTTGATGGATGGAAGATAAAGGGACCTTCCAGAAACTGAGAATAGCTTGGGGCCATTCTGACAAGCAACCAGGAACCTCAGACTTCTAGACATAAGGAACTGGATTCTGCCAACAACTGGAATGTACTTGAAAACTGATTCTTCTGGAGCATCTGTAGATAAAAACTCCAGTCAGCGCTATAAGTAAGAATTTGTGAAACTTAAGCAGAGAATGAAGTTGAGCCTGTGGCTTGTCTAACCAGCTAACTAGGGTTAATTAATAGGTTTGGTTTTTAAGCCACTAACTTCATAATAACGTGTTAGGTAGTAATAGAAATATATTACTTTTTCTATCCAGTTTTTTTGGTTATTGGGCCAGCTTCAAATTTCAGGTTCCTAGTCCTGCGACTAAATTGACATCCACCAGTTGCAGGCTATTTTATCCCTCTGTTCATTTTCCGTATAGCACTTATCACAACCTGCCAATCTTTAATAATCTTATTTATTAGCTTATATTTTTGGCTGTTCCCTGAGTAGATGGTAAAATCTGTACACCCAGAATCTTATTTTTCTTGTTATATCCCCAAGCCTACTAGGCCTAACCTGTATTTGCTGAATTGAGTGGATAAATATTGCTTTCAATAACTTGATTTCTACCTTAAATACATAAACTTTTGAAGCTTATTGGAGCATAGATTCCAATCCCATAAATTATATTGAAATGGACCCTTACATAATTTAAATGTTTTGGCAATTAAGTAGATTTCTAAAACAAATTATTATCTCCAGTGTCTTAACTTTTTTGGTGTCCTTTTAATACTTTCTTTCATAATTAATTTATTATCTAATATTTTCCTTTATGTATAAGGAAGGCTTTCTGGTTTTTCCTTGTTGTCATTCAACTGTCGTAGGTGCATAAGACACACACAAAATGCTGCAATTTATGAAAAATGGAGACACATACACAGTGATGCTTATATCAAAAATAGGGGATTGTGTGGTATGTAGGGTGATGTTAAGAAAGACAAAACTTGGATAATTAATTTCAAAGAATGTAAAATTATAAAAAATTATAATTTTTATAATTATAATTAGTTGAGACAAGCTAAAGTATTCTAAGTCAAACACCATACTATTTTGTATATCGACTGTAAAAAGGCCTCATGATAAATTAGAATCATGTTTTATTTGATTTACTAAGTGGTAGGACTAAGAAGGACAGTACTGAAGGCTGAATGCCACAGTAATGTCTGCGTGTCTTGAAATCACGGGTATCATAAAGAGAGCAGAAAAAAGTGAGGTGAGAGTTTCCATTGGAAGCCCAAAGACTAGAGATTGTGAGTTAACGGTTGGACTTACTTGTTGTTTGATGTCTACACCATGGGACAGTGACATTCCCTCCTGGGTACAGGAGAGGTCAGTGGGCAAGGCATAATCGGAACAAGGCCCCTAGCATCACTTAGATTAATCTGTTAATATGTCATAGGGAAAATCACTTTGGAAGTTTTCCTGAGTACATGAAGTAATGTCAAGGAAATTACTGCCAGCCATGCAGGAAATAGTGGATAATCGAACTTTGACTATCGCATAGAAGAGTCATCTCAACTTGATCCATTGCTCTTTACTTCTCTCCATTTGCCATCAATCTTTCTTTTTAAATGAAATTATCCTCTGATTCCACATCATGATTTTCTTTTCTTGGGTCCATATTTTTTCACTATCTGCTTTTTCTTCCTGGAATATTCTTTTCCTACTCTAAATTTGGAGAAAACATCTGATTTAGCATGAGAAAGATGTAGTTCTAGTACTCACTTAATGACAAACTTTTAATAATTATATGGCCATAAAGCAATTATTTAAATTTTTTGAGGTTTTTTTTTTTTTTTTTTTTTTTTGTAGAGAAAGAGTCGAACTTTATCGCCCTGGGGAGAGTGCTGTGGCGTCACACTGCTCACAGCAACCTCCAGCTCTTGGGCTTAAGCGATTCTCTTGCCTCAGCCTCCCTAGTAGCTGGGACTACAGGCGCCCGCCACAGCGCCCAGCTATTTTTTTGTTTTGCAGTTCGGCCGAGGCCAGGCTTGAACCCGCCACCTTCAGTATATGGGGCCGGCGCCCTACTCGCTGAGCCACAGGAGCCGCCCTATATATTTTTTTTTTAGAGAAAGTCTCACTCTGTCATCCTCGGTAGAGTGCTATGGTGTCACAACTCACAGCAACCTCCAGCTCTTGGACTTAGGCGATTCTCTTGCCTCAACCTCCCAAGTGGCTAGGACCTTAGGCACCCGCCACAACGCCCGGCTATTTTTTTTTTTTCTGTGTCATCTGTGGGTTTTATTAGTTGACATAAAGCTTGTCCCATATTATATATCACAGGTAATCTAAGATTAACAGGGTCATTGACTACAATGTCAGGTTTAGCTCTAATTCATTGTCATTGCACATGAAAGAGGGGACAAATATGAATTTAATTTCAGTGCATTGCTCGATCCTTTTACTCCGCATGTCCCATGATGTTTCCACGAGTGCCAGAAGCTAATGTGACGGTAAAGTGGAAATAAATGCATTCTTATAAATATAAAAATATTCTTCAAATGCAAATATAATGCCAGGCCCACTGAGTTTTTAATTATAAGGACTGCATATTTTGCTGTCACTTGACAGTTAACTTTAGGCAGGGAATCTGGGGACACCATTATAGACCTGGCTCCATTTGGAGTGAGGACCAGGTGCTGGGAGGGGCAATGTTTATTAATTAATTAATTTATTTATTTTTTAATTGCAATTTGGCCAGGGCCAGGTCTGAACCTGACACCCTGGGTATATGGGGCGGCGCCGTACTCCCTGACCCATAGGTGCCACCCACATCTTAGTATTTTTTTAATGTAAAGAAATTGCCAATTGATAATTTCTGTCTCTAAATAAATAAGTCTTGGCTCTTTCACAACAAACAACAAAAAATATAATTCTTTTGCAGTGGTCTGAGTTTTCTGATGATAACGCTAAAGGTTTATCCACTTTTGGGACTGGAAAGCCCTCAGTACAAGCCGTCCCCATGATACTGTGGTCCCCAGGCCCCTCTCAGTACTGTGGTGGTGGAAGTTTTCTTCCCAGGAATGTGAGACTCTGGGTAAAAGAGTCTTCCTCAGGGCAGATGTGGGGTTTTCAGGGAAGGAGTTCTTGGTTGGTAAAATGTACTTTACTCTGTAGTGAATGCTGGCATCCATCCTGCTGTGAGACTCCACCAAAACACTATTCATTTATTTATTTATTTTTATTTATTTTTTTTGTGACAGAGTCTCACTTTGTCGCCCTTGGTAGACTACCATGGCATCATAGCTCCAACTCTTGGGCTCAAATGATTCTCTTGCATCTGCCTCCCAAGTAGCTGGGACTATAGGCGCCTGCCACAACACCTAGCCTTTTTTTTTTTTGGAGATGAGATCTACCCACTTCGGCCTCCCAGGTTGCTGGGATTACACGCATGAGCTATTACACCCAGCCCACACTATTTTTTTAAATCTATGTATCTATATATCTGGTTTTAGAGACAAAGTCTCACTCAGTTGCCCTTGGTAGAGTGCCTTGGTGTCATACATAGGGAGCACATAGCAACCTCAAACTTTTGGGCTCAAGTCATTCTTTTGTCTTAGCCTCCTGAGTAGCTGGGACTACAGGTGCCTACCACAAAGCCTAGCTAGTTTTTCTGTTTTTTAGTAGAGACAATGTCTGGCTCTTGCTCAGGCTGCTCTCGAACTTCCAAGCTTAAGCAATCTACCCGCCTTGGCCTCCCAGAGTGCTGGGATTATAGGCATGAGCCACTGCTCCAGACCTAAAAATACTCTTTAGTTCAAATGATTATGGCAAATCTGTTTCGAATATTTTAAGTTCCTTTTCTCCTGTGTTCACCAAAAGTTTTCAGGGCATATTCTGTTTTTTTTCTTCTAAATAATTTCAAACTTACAAAACACTACAACAATGAAAATAGTACAAAGAACATACATATGATCAATACGTTTCTTCATCAATGTGAAGCCCTTTATCTCTAAACACTTAGTATTGGGCTAGCATGGTGGCTCATGCCTGTAATCCTAGCACTCTGGGAAGGTGAGGCGGGTGGATTGACTTGAGCTTCAGAAGTTCAAGACTAGCCTGAGCAAGAGGGAGACCCTGTCTCTTCTAAAAATAGAAAAAACTCACTGGGTATGGTGGTGGTGCCTGTAGGCCCGGCTACTTGGGAGACTGAGACAAGAGAATCGCTTGAGTCCAAGAGTTAGAGGTTGCTGTAAGTTGTGACGCCATGGCACTCTACCAGAGGTAACAAAGTAAGATTTTGTCTCAAAAAATAAATTAAATAAATAAATGAGGATGTTTTCTTAGATGTCACAGGCCAGTAATCAACTTCTAACCCTTTTTATTTAATTTTTAATTTTTAAATTTTCTTAAAGATAGGTCTTGCTCTGTCTCCCAGTGTAGAGTACAGTGGCATGGTCATAGCTCACCCTAACCTCAAACTCCTGGGTTCAAGCCATCTTCCTGGCTCAGCCTCATGCGTAGCACTGGTCCTTTTTCAAAAAGGTTTGCTACGGGCTGGGCGCGGTGGCTCAGACCTGTAATCCTAGCACTCTGGGAGGCTGAGGTAGGTGGATTGCCTGAGGTCACAGGTTCAAGACCAGCCTGAGCAAGAACGAGACCCTATCTCTAAAAATAGCCGGGTGTTGTGGCAGGTGCCTGTGGTCCCAGTTACTTGGGAGGCTGAGATGAGAGACTCTCTTAAGCCCAAGAGTCTGAGGTTGCTGTGAGCTGTGACGCTATGGCACTCTACTGAGGGAGACTCTGTCTCAAAAAAAAAAAGTTTGCTGAGCTGTGCCCAAGTGAATGTATTGTATCATTAAACAAGTGATTAAACTGAGAGTGAGTTAAGGTCTAAAAATTATTATGTACCCAAGGTACAATTAAAAGGAATTATATCATCCATTGGTTTAGCAAACTTTTTATGGATCTCGGTATTACTTTTAAATTCTCTGAGATTACCTGTTACCTTAACATTATTATTTCTTTTTTGCAGTTTTTTTTTTGGCCCAGGCTGGGTTTGAACCTGCCACCTCTGGCATATGGGGCCGGTGCCCTACTCACTGAGCCACAGGCACCGCCCACCTTAACATTATTTTTAGCTTCTGATAGTGGTGATAGCAATTTGCAGAAGCTGGGATGAAGATTAGAAACCTCTTCCTTCTCTGGGCCTGAGCCAGCAGAGTTCTTCCTACTTGGTAAATTTAGAAGTGAAAGAGGAAATTCCAAAAGGAAAGGCTGAAGAGTTTGATATGGTAAAGAGAATATAGTAAGTGCATGAAGAAAATATCAAGATTCCAAAGGATTAAGAAAAAAAACAAACAGACAAATGACCCAAGATGGCAAGTCCCAAAGAATGACAACAAACTGGTTACTGCATAGATAAATGTCTTAACCTCAGTAGGAGTGAAGGAAATGGAAATGGGAAGAACATTTAGGTGTTTAATTGCTTGTTAAATTGTAAAAAGTGGAAGTGACCTCCCGGGTACTGTGGGAATGGGCCATGCTGGGGGCAGACTCTGCTGGGACCATGTTGGAGGGCACCTGGCCTTGTTGTGCCTAAATCGCGGGGTCCCCCCTATAAATCACCCATTGACCAAGTCCAATGCAAAAGCAAGAGGCAAATTTATTAGCTAGCCGAGGCTTTCTGTCCCTGACACAGCAGGATAGCAGAGAGCCTTGCCCGCAGAGGGGAGAGCAGTTTTAGGGTACAGAAAGGAACAAAGGGAGGGGTTTGGGGCACAAACTGCTGGGGAGAGCTGATGGGGGCATAAGGGTCTGGTCATTGTCTGTTCTGGGATAATTGGCCTGGGGAAATATTTACTACCAGGATGGCCTGTGTTAGGCACCCTTATCGCTTGGGGGGACATACTGGGGGGGGGCGGGGAAGCAGGTTGCCTATCACCTTTGGTATTCGGCTGTAAATCGACTCTTTGGTATGCAGCCATAAATTAACCTTTGATGTGCAGCTGCAAATGAAAGGCTGTAGAGGAAGGTAGAATAAGTGAAAGGTTGTGGAACAAAATGAGTTAGTTTTAACAAAATGGAGTCAGCTTGGTTCTTTCAGCCTGAGTGCCCCAAACCTTTAAAGATGGTCACATGACCCAAGAAACCTCCTGGGATGCACTGTGAGGATGGTTTTCTGAATGCATGCCCTGAACCTTTCTTCTGCCCAGAGATGGTGAGGGCAGTCCTCTCTAATGGGGCCACCCTCTTGCCTCCAGCCCCCGCCCAGGGGTGTTTATTCTACACACGTGGGTGCTGTGGTGGTGGAGGTTCTCGCGGCCTCAGTGAAAGAACAGATCTCTGCTTTTCTTCTATCGGTGGACAGCTAAAATGGCCTAGACATCTCTTCCCACAGTTCTTGTGAAGATGAGAGGGAAATGTGGCTATGAGATCAGGATTCTAGTTTGCCTGAGGAGCCCTCCTGTGTCCTTTGAATCCCTCCCTCCTGCCTCACAGTCACCGGGGGATGTATTGTGGCACCTACCACTTCTAGAGTTGGTGCCTCTGCAGGGAAATCTCCTGTGAGGTCCAGGGGACACCTGAGAACCTGGGTCAGTCAAAGTGGATAACCCAGGGGACAGGCCACTGCCCTGTACTCTGTGGAAACTGAGAGGTCTCTTGGTGCTTGTGGAGGGAGCTGGAGAGACTGAGCTGATGTTTTAGCTCAACAGTGGGGCTGTTGGTTGAGATTGGGGAGTAGTGTAGGTGGCAGGTGGCCAAGGTCATGGGCTTGACCTTGGGCGTACACAGCAGAGGAGCTTGGACAATACTGGTTCAAGGATAGTCTGAGCCCCTCATGGGTGTACTTGGAGCAGGAGGAGGAATGGGCTGCTCCAGACCAGCTAGATGGCAGGGGGCCAGGTCCTCACTGGTAAGGGAAGGGCAAGGACAGGAGAAAGGGCATACCTGGTGGTATGAGGTGCCTGGTGAAGACAGATCTAGTGGCCACTGTGTGGCCTTTGGTCATTTTCTTGCAGCGTTCCCTGGAGAGCCCAAGAGGCTGGTAGGGAAAGCAGGCATGGAGACTCAATGCCTGGGGGCTATCCAGCAGCTTCCAGGGAGCTGTGTGTGATAAGTCGGGCACAAGGTAGGTGATAGGCAGTACCTTCTTTTTCAACAGCAAGAATTGGAAAAAGGGGTGGCACCTGTGGCTCACCTAGTAGGGCGCCGGCCCCATATACTAAAGGTGGTAGGTTCAAACCTGGCCTCGGGTCGAACTGCAAAAAAAAAAAAATAGCTGGGCGTTGTGGCGGGCGCCTGTAGTCCCAGTTACTTGGGCGGCTGAGGCAAGAGAATCGCCTAAGCCCAGGAGCTGGGGGTTGTTGTGAGCTGTGTGACGCCACAGCACTCTACCCAGGGCGATAAAGTGAGACTCTGTGAAAGGGGGGCCCTCAACTGGCATAAACCTCACAGAACACCAAGGCTTGTACCAAAGGTCTTTATTGGCGGGGGAAGCTGCAGAGCAGCATTAAGGAGGAGGGGGGAGAGAGAGAGAAACGGGGGGAGAGAGGAGCGAGAGAGACACGGAGGGGGAAGGGAGGGGGCAGAGAGAGACGAGAAGAAGAAAAGCCAAGGGCACCTTGTGTAGGTCCGGTTAGGGGAGGTGACGGGATAGTAGAACAGCCAGTAAGGTGTTACTGCTCTGGTGCGAAGAGAAATGAAGTTGTGCGATGATCTAACATTCCTCTCTTCTTGATATTTTAAAAATAGAGGGTTGGCCTTGGGCTAGGGGAGGACGAGTTCTCTCTTCTGTAGCTTCTTCCTGCTGAGAGGGGCACGTAGTTTTAATTGGCCAACTAGAGGGTGATTATGATTTTTAAACAAGTATGGGGTGAGAGGAGGTGTCAGGAGATGAGTTTTGGAGAGCAGCCATATGTGCTGCATTGTCTTCCTTGTATGTTGGAGAGGTCAGGGAGAAG
>CAUYON010122582.1:0-51015 GCA_963573935.1 Arctocebus calabarensis | reverse complement strand
CAATCATAGGGCACAATGTGCTTCATATATAATCAGAAATATTTTGATCGTACTGTTACAGATAGCCTTCATGGCATTTTCTTGATCACTATATAAAGACATTGATACTCTACCTTTAATAAGTTTCACCAGTACCCTGCTAAGATGCACCGTAGGTGTGTTGGCAATTTATAGTTTTTAAAGCACTTCCACAGGCAATGATCTCCACATTTACATGCTTCCCACTACAATTACATGATCCAGGCAGGTAGTTCAGAGAGGCAAGGCCAAAGGAAAGGTGTTAAATATCAAACCCAATGTCTTTGTTCTTTCAGGATGCTATAACAAAATATCTAAGTCTAAAGGACTACAAACAACAGAAATCATTTCTTACAGTCTTGAAGTTAGGCAAGTCCAAGGTGCCAGCAGATGTGGTGTCTGATGAGGGTTCGCTTTCTGGTTCATAGACGGTGCCTTCCAGCTGTGGCCTAACATGGTGGAAGAGACAAGGGAGCTTTCTGGGATCTTATGAGGGCACTAATCCACTCCCAAAGGCTCCACTCTCATGACCTAATCAACTTCCAAAGGGCCACCTCTTAATACCAGCACCTTCGGGCTTAGGTTTCAACATGTGAACTTTGGGTGGGGACACAAATATTAAGACCACAGCACAAGACTCCTGCTCCTCAGCCCCACATCCTTGCCTCATCACATTCTCCCTATTGGGGTGAGATGCTGGTTGGACCAGACCAGAAATTTACAGCAGTCCTTGCCTTCCAAGGGCTCACAAGGACACAAATAGGCATGCATCAGACTTAGAGATGACAAGTCAAACAAGCACGTAAAATGCTGGTGGCAGTGGCTTTTCTAGAGAAGAGAACAGGCTTGACCACATCTACACAGGAGCTACTGGCAGCAAACAACATCTCCTGCTACATCCTACTCTACTGTCACCCATACCCAGCCTTCTCCAGGTTCTAGAAAAGAAGCTGAAAGAGGATAGTAACAATTATGATCAGAAGAGCAAGGCTGAACTCTGCTTCTACACGAACCAACAGACGAACTTCTAGAAAGCTCCAATGAGCAGTCTCACCCCAAACCAATTAAATCAGAAGCTCTGTGGGAGGACCCTGGAAAGTTTTTACGGGTGCCTACTGTTGCTAACCACTGGTGCAGGGCCTTCCTTTTACACGGTGGCTTCCTCTGCATTAATCTCCCTTATTATCCTACAGGTCTGGGGTGGCAGGTGGAACAGGCATTAACACGCCAAGTTAGAGGTGAAGCACCTGAACCCTTGGGATTGGCTGGCTCCCTTCCCGCTGTTCAGCTAAGGGATGACAGAACTGAGGCAAAGGATGGTTCAGGAAAGGGGCAGGGAGTCTGAAGTAGCACTTCCCAGAATTCAGAGGACCCATGAATCACCTGGGAATCTTGTGACAACGCTGATTCTGATTTGCTAGAACTGGGATGGGGCCGAGAATCTTCATTTCCAGCAACCGCCCAGAAGGTGCCAATACTGCAGGTCTACAGACCGCACTTGCAGCAGCAAGGGCCTAATACGCCTGTCCTCAGTAGTTAAACCAAATCCATTCCTGTGTCTTCAGGTGGGGAAGACTGGGAACCTCTCAGCAGCTTCCTGGCAGTCTTCTCAGTTGGGCCAAGTTCTACACTATGCTGCACTATGCAAGTTCCACAACCAGCTGGCATTCCCCAACCTTCTACCTGAATTAATCTTGTTCAATTCTGTGAAGCAAGGTGCAAAACCCCTTGCCAACATCACTGCCACTAACACTGTCCCCAACATGATCCAGCGAACTTCATGACCTTCACGTGACCTGCCAAGCAACTCCTCTGTCTAACTCCAAGAACACTGGTATCAGTCTCACATCACCAGCAAAGATAAGCAACCCTGGCCCTGACCATCATTTGTCAAGTGGGAACCGATTACCCCTGACACTGCTCTATTCCCCGATATTACCTCTTTATTATTCAGGGGAGGGTGTGCTATTCTCGAGGTAATTTTTAATGTTTTGTGTGCCTTTTAAATACCAGCCACCACATATATAGAGAAAAAGACTTCAAATGACTGCCTAAGATATTCCATTTTAGGCTTAAATCTTTAAATATACTTATGAATTTTTGACTCTGACAGATGGCCTAATGTCTCTTCCTTAATAATGGAAATAGGTACCAAGGAATCCTCTATAATGCCATTTCATCAGGGCCCTCTCCTTTTGAGACAGGCTCAAAAGGAGATCTCAAGATTCAATTCCATGACTGCTGACAGTGAGATCTACTGAGGTTGCCCATCCTTGGCTGTGCATGGACTTGGGTTGGTTTGTATCACAGGACAAGAAGCCATGATTCTGCTTAGATGGAATAGCTTTTTCTTCCACCAGCCTTCAAACCTCCAATAGCTGGAACATACTCCAACTAGCTAAAATCCACCTGTCCATGAGGCCTCAGTCTTGACATCTTGTTCTTCGTCCTTCCAGTCCAGCCCTCTTTGCCAAATCTCTACAGTCCTTAGTTTGAACTATGCAATTTAGCAATGAATTAAGCATAGCCAGATAGTGCAAAGGTCTTGTCTCCCCAGCTGGGGAGGGCCTGGCCCATTCCATACCCTCATGTGTGCCTAGTTAGATGTCTAACTAGTGGCAAGTGGCAAACTGCTGATTAACTTCAAGGACTCAAACTGGGATTGTTTGGCACCCACATGCCACCACTGCATGTCTAGCTTTGATCATTAGTCAGCTGCCAGTTCTAGGGATGGCCTGGCACATTCACTCAATCTCACTCTTCTTTGCTGCTGCCAAGTTCCTTCCCCCTCTACTCAAGAATAATTTAATACCTAAATTTGATCCAGAAAAAAACATAATAACAGTCCAATTTTTTTTTTCCAGCGCAAAATCACTGACATCACAAGCAAAGAAGGAGGAACAACTTCAGACTGTAACAACTTCTACTCTGCAAAGCAAAGAATGTCCCCCATGGCTATGCCACACAGGCAACTCTTTCCAAATCAAGAAAATAAATGAAGGGGTAAGAACCTATTCATGTTTTATCATGAAAGGAATGATGACTTCTAGGGTTCCTGATGGTGGTTCTAATTTCAGGTTTGAACCTAAAAATCTGACTCATTATATTTATCCTCTGTACATCTCTGGGAGATTATATCACCTGCTCACTTGCTTACAGTCCATATTCTTTATCAGGTAGGTCATTAAGATTCTTAGACAGAGGCTGATTTTGTCTCAATTTCACGAACCTTCACAAATACCCTTGAATCAGGGATTTTCATTCAAACCATTTGACACAGATGTACATCATACAACCAGAGGGAGAGAGAGACACACACACACAGATATAACGTATAGGGACACACATGATAGATATTTAGAGACATATATGACTCACACACAAAAGCATTTACATGCATATATATGAGAAAGAGAGAAAGAGAATCAGACAAAGAGGGAGATCACTTTTTTGGAAAGTTTGCATTCACCTGTTTCCATTTATAATCATTGATCTTTATGCTACAGTCAATGGACAGAGGAAAAGGAATTCTCATACAAATAGATAGGCATTATTCAAAGAAAACATTTCTAAAGCAGATTGCTACAAAATACCCATTTTTATCCTAATATCTATTCTTTGCATCTTGTCTAAGTTCTCCTTAGTAATTACTAAAATCTTGAATAAGCAGTCATTTCATTTTCCACCCTTCTGCTGAGACCATATTAGCCTTCCCAAAGTGAGCAGAATATGATATTACAAATATATCCATATTGATGACCCATATGTTATTTGTACATTTGAAGAATGACATCTTTACTCCTCTGTCATCAAGCAGAAGTAATTAAGAATAATCAAGTGGGTGTTAATTAGATATAATGAAACCATCTCTAGTCAGCCTGAGCCTACTATTTGCCTCCTACTAGTAATTATGAACACTAAACACTCATGCTAATCTCCTTCTTCTTACAGAAGCTAAACAGAAATACAGTATTTACTCAACTGATGACTAGTTTTGTCTGCAATTTAGTCTGTTTTAGGCTAGGAAAACTTATAATTTGCCAAGTTGTCACCACTGCTGGACCCAGACCTGGGATGCAGGGTTCCCAGTGACAACAGTTCAGTGTATGTCATCTGAAAGAACAGATATTAAATTGACCCCTATTTGCAATTGTACCTGGACATATAAATGCCAAAAGGTCAAAGTTTTAAGTTTGTATTAATTCCACAGTATTTGTGGATCACGCACTCTCATGCCTAGGGATTCATAACAAAGAAGAGTTTCCACATCTCTGAAATCTCTATTTTTCTCTTTAGAACTATCATTGGGCCTCTGCTGCTATGGAGCTGGCCCTGGATCATATTACTTCAGGAGCCTGTTGGCTGTTGGACAACGATTCAGTAGTGAACTAAAAGTGTCTCATCAAGAGTGACCATTAGAAACGTATTACTGGCCATTAAGCAGATGGTTAGATGTTTTTAAAGAGCTCTTACATAGTAATAGAATCTGGAGTCATTGACTATATTTATTACTCTCTTAAGAAAGTGGAAAAAATAAAAAGATCAAATGTTTGTTCCAGAGGTGTTTAATTTCATTCTGTCAGGATCTTCAGGAGGTCACAGATAGACTAAAAACTGGCAGCTGGTGACTGGATTTTAAAACAGCCTTCTGAACAAGTGGATTAAAGTTCATTTCCTTCATGTCTTATCAGAATTTGGCTAGGTGGGATTCCAAATGAAGACCCCCTGTCTGATGGTAGAAGAATCAGCAATATGAAACAATAAGCATCTAGATCAGAAGTGGACAAACTTTCTATAAAGAGCCAGATGGTAAGCATTTAGACTTTGTAGGTCATTAAGCATATGCCACAACTACTAAAATGGGAAGTAATAGCAGAGACAGCCATAGATGATAGTGAATGAATGGGTACAGCTGTGTTCCGATAAAACTTTATTTATAAAAAAAGGTAGCAACGGGATTTGGCCTATGAATCATAGCTTGCCAGTACCTCATACCACACACAGAATCCTGCTAAAGTAGGAATGATGTTTAGGAGAAACAAATTTATCCACCCAGACCTCCATCAGTGCCCCCTATTTTAATTTATAGAAGATATATCATTTTCTTTTACAGATACATTCCTTAAAACATGCTTCAGTCAACATTGTCTAAGTTACATCTTACTTTTCCATTAATACAAACTTTTATAGGAACATAAAGTTTTATCATTTGCAGACTTAAAGAACAGCAGTCATCACCTTTCTTCAAAGCAAGTAGTTTTATAGGACTTCAATCATAAACAAACATTATTTTGCTATTATTTATATAAATCATATATTTATATAAAATTACTTCTTCCACTT
This sequence comes from Arctocebus calabarensis, assembly GCA_963573935.1. Taxonomy (NCBI): domain Eukaryota; kingdom Metazoa; phylum Chordata; class Mammalia; order Primates; family Lorisidae; genus Arctocebus; species Arctocebus calabarensis. Next base: position 45,654 of record CAUYON010122582.1, on the reverse strand, counting down.
CCTTTGCTTAAAATTTCAGGTCCTAAGTTTTCTTAACAGTAGATACTTTGGTGAACAAAATCTGTCCATTCTGGATCATCTATCAAGCAGAAGCCCATGACATAACATGACAGAGACACTCCTTGGATGTCTCTAAATAAAAGAATTTTATTAAATTTCAGGTTAAAGTAGAAAAGTATAATGACTTAGTTTTAGTTCCAATTCTTTTGCTAAATAACTGTGTGGCCTGAGATGTGTTACTTAATCTCTCTGAGCCTCAACTACTTCTGAAAAACGGGGGATTTGGAGCAGAGGATGACTAGAGTCACCTTCCAAGCTTTAATATTCTCTGTTCAGTGGATAAGAAACAGCTTAATTAGCTCATCTGATTATGGGATAATACTAATGAGGCCAAAGGAGCAAGTTAAATAACCATGCAAGGCTATCTAGTTTTAAATAGGGAAAAACACTGTCCCCTAAATTATAACTCAGCATGGTTGACCTAGGGTAACTGGCTAGTTCAGTCCTTCTCAAATCCTCAAAACAGAACATACATGGTCATAATATCAGAAGCAGCTTTATACAACAATATCATTAATATTTTAATAAAATATAACCACTAAACTACTAATACAGGATTTTACCTAGTTTCCTTCCAGTTATGTGGTCCAGGGTCATGGGCCAGTTTGTGGTCCCACTATACGTGGCTGGTGTGCAGTGTACACCATGCTCAATTCATTACATGAGTTCACCCACACACACACTCATCCATACATTGTTCAACAAGTCAAACTCAGCAATCAGATGCGTGGATGTCATACGAGTTAAATTACTGTAAGAGTTTCTAAACACTTCTGTGTAGAAGTGCTCTGTGCAGGAACATATCTGGTCATACAGCGGTATTTGTTTTCAAACCAACATCAACAAGAAGACATGAATTGTTACCTTCTATTATGTAGAAGAGATTCCAGCCACAGATTAGGGACAGGAAGAAAACAAAATTAAATGTATTCCCCCAAGCTTCTCATTTTCTTCTCTTTTTACAAGTTTATAGACAGTTCGCATTTCCCAATTAACCTTGGAAAGTCCAACCACCCCATATTCTATGTCATCATTTTATGTATTCATCTGTTCAACAAACATGTACTGAACAGCTTCCATGTGCCCAGTCGTGTCCAAGGCACTTGGGACACAGTGGTGAACAAGACAGATGTGGTCGCTGCTCTAGGGGAGCTTGGTGAGTGCCATTCGAGGAGGCAAGTCCTAGGCATTCGTGAGTATGCAATGTCTGCGTTAAGTTACTCGAGTGAGGACAAAGTGTATGTTATCATCTGAAATTCTGCAGTCTGTGTTCAGTTACCCCCAATTTACCAAATACCAAGTGTTTCCCCCACAATCTGATGGCTTTGAATGTGCGATGAGCATTTACCACATTAACTGAGCCCACATCTCAAGGAGCTCCTGTCTAGAGGACTCAGCCATGTGAACTTTCAGGTGGCTGAACAACCAGTCTCAGCACTGTCTCTGTTGCATAGATTCTCAGAGGCTGACTTTATTCATCCAGACAGCTACACCAGGAACTTCTGACTGGGCCTATCTGACACACAGAATAGTTAGCGAACATGCCAGGCTTGAGCTGAAAGAGTCGACAGAGATCTTTTAACATTTTACTGATAAAAAAGCAGAGGCCTAGAAATGTAAAGTCACTTGCCCAAAGTCACACAATTAGTAGGTAAAAATAAACTCTCTGAAGATCATGTCCCAAACAGGGCCAATAAGTCAGGTTCCAGAGCTGGCTGGCACGTTTGGGAAGTGGGCCTTGCCAAGCACACAAGCAACCCAGCTTCAGGAGAACTGCTTTAATCAAATAAATAGAAAGCAACAGGATGCAGAGGCAACATCACAGGACAAGGAAGCAAAGCGAAGCCCTGATGGGCCTAGGGGAGGGCCGCTGTCCCCCCAGGCCTCAGTCTTCTGAGCTGGAAGATCATGCTCATGACCTCCATGGCCTGAAAGGTCCCTTTTGGCTCTCAAGTTCTATTGTGCAAATGTGTTGCCACCGCTTTGGAAATGGTGATTACCTACTATACAAAGGAGGCTGCACAGAGTAGGTAGACACCAATCGTAGAGTTACTGTCAGGCCTTATATCACTTTAAACAGCCATTGTCACATCCATGTAATAATGGAATCCAGACACTGCAACACTCCTGGCTCCAGGTCCATCCTGCAAGGCTGTCTATCCAAGATCTCATCCTAGCTACCTCCAAATCAGCTTCGGACTTTCTTCTTGGATCTCCACTGGCCTTCCCTGAATTGCAGAACTTGTCACTAGGTGCCATTCTTCAGTTAAGACCCTGGACTCCTCCTTGTCTATAATTCCTAATCGTTAGCCTCCAGCAACCCTGAGAATACAGCCCCTCAGATACTACCTAGGCTGTAGGCTCCCACCACCATCTAAACCTCACATACACAGCACTGGGGATCTGTTTAAGTCATCCATAAATCACAACACACACACACACAGTCATCTGCCCTTCCAATTACTAGTATAATAGGGAAGGAGAGCTTTCCTCTATGTTTCATTAATTCAACACCCACATACCCAAATAATGTAACAGCTCTTCAAGTCCATTAACAAACTTCAGTATCAGACAGACAAATGCTTATGCATGTCCAGTAAACTGAAAAGAAAGAGACCATCAAGGCAGTCAAGCAAAAAAACGAAATTAAAATCTCAAAGCAGCTCACAGAAGGTCAGAATTCCTACTTATGCCTCTGATCTAACAACAAATGCCTCACAATGAATAGCTTGATGAGGACAGGGCTCTGCACTACACTGAGAATTTTTCTTTTATTTGGCAAGCAATGAAATCATTAAGGTAATACATCACCATTCCCGCTAACAGAATCTCCTCGTGTCATCTCCTTCACTGTACATGCAAGCGGAAGACACATATCTATTGTCTCTTACTTCTGGAAGTTGTAAATGTAGGGAAATTGTCATCATTAAACTGAATATAATGATTCTCTCCCCCTTCTTCCCCCCTCCTTCCCTGGCTCTGTACCTCGGCTCAGGCTTGACACATACCTTGTAAATGTCAACATAGAAGTATGTCCTAAAGACCGATGGGCAGAAAGTTCTGATTACCAGCAAAAATCCATCATGGGATGCCCAGCACTCACCCCTCCCGAAAGAGCAAATGATAATTGCTTTGAGGTGCAAGGTGGAGAGGCCTGACCTCCAGGGGGTATCAGCATATAATGAGAAAGGGTGCAGACTGAGACTGCTGCTGAGCACACCGTGATATGGTTGGAACCCTCGCCTCTTGGATGTGCTGATGAGGCTAACCACCTCCTACTGGCACTCTCCTTGGCTCAACCCTGGGGACTTGGAGAGGGCAGGGGACCTCTAACAAGGGGAAGATGAAGAAAATTCCCAGTCACGCCTATGGAGGGCTCAAACCAGGAAGCCAACCCCGTGGGAAGGGGACGTAGCAACTGACCTGTGCCTAGAGGTTGCCTGGCTGGCTTGCTGCAAAAGAGGATGGGTAGCTTTGGTGTCATCAGCATTCAGCTTGAGAGGTCAAAATCGAAGCAATGGAGCATGGCTGAGACAGCACCGAGAAGGAGGGGGTTTCCTGACCTCAGGGACTGTTCACTAGGCCCAGCCATCATCCATGGATTGCCAGGGGCTGTCATTGGGGCACAAGGACTGTTTGGCCTTGAGCATTCGTTATGTTATGTAAATTACATTTAATGAAAGTGCAGCCTTGGTCCATAAAAACTTAACAATGCATTTATCTTCATTTGAGCATTCCCCAGCAGCCGCCACCTCCCTTTACGGGCCATAATAACCAGGATTTTACCGCGTGTCCCTGTCCTCAGCCACCATCAGGAGGACCTCAGAAGGGGGAGAGGAACCAGCTTACACTTAATAAGACAAATGTGCCAGCGTGGAGTTGGCATCAAGTGGCCGATCACACACACAGGACGGTGAAGCCGATTTGGCTGGGCCTCTCCTCCCCAGGCCCTCTATGTCAGCACTGTTAAGAAGGCTGCAAAGGATCAGATGCAGTTTTTGCATTCACTTATTAAGTGCCTCCTGTATACACACTCCAGAGCAAAGACAGACATCTGTGTCTCTTCAAACATGTCTCAAACAAGAACAGTGTCTGACACTTTCCAAGACACCCCACCTTGAGACTTTCATAGCAAATTCCAGGACTCTGCTGCTACTGTTCTCAGTTCTGCAGCAAACACCTCTGAAGAAGGACTAAGAATGTAAGCCAGTTTGAAATCCTTGGGCTGAAAGGATTTCCCCAGAGTTAAAGAAGAAAGAAAGTAGATAATATTACAGAGAATAGAGGGAGTTTGGGTTTGCCTTGCCTTGACTAGAATCTTTATAATTATTCAGCATTTTGCAAAGTAAAGCTCCTTACTACCACATGTAAGACTTTCCATGGACTGACCCTCCCCACCGCATCACACTCAGCTCTGCCCTGTCTTTCTTCAACAGCCACTCATGCTTCCTCTCAGTTCCTCAGAAGCACCAATCTCCCTCCAGTTAAGAGTCTTAGCACTTGCTGTTCCCTCTGCTTGTGATGCTCTTCCCTCTCCTCTTTCCTACTTAACTCTGCCTCCTTCAGCTCCCAGCTGAGATATCACTTCATTAGTTAAGTTTTTCCATATTCCCCCAAGTCCAACAAGGTTCCACTGCAGCACCGTGTCCTTTTTCTCCTTAGCCCCTGTCCCTGCTGTGATTTGACTTCTGTCCATGTCAGTGATTGTGTTTGTGATTACTTAAAGACCCTCATGTCAACTAGACAGTGAGCATCTTGAGGGCAGTACCATGTATACTTTTCCTTACCAGCAAATCCTTAGCACCAAGCACACTAAAACAATTATTAAACATGTGCATATATACATATTGATCACTTCTTCATAAAAATGGGGGCAAATACCAAGAAAAGAAATATGCTTATATTCATTGGACCAGGAGAAGAATCAAACTAGAAAGAGCTGAGAGAAGCCAGGTAGACTACAAGTAAGAACATCAAGAAGGATCCTTCCTTCCAGGGGAAGGATGGTTCAGATGACCTTTCATGACCCTACCTCGCCTGTGCCTTTGTCCTGGCTCCCTGACTATCCAGCCATGGTGGCCACATCCCATCACATGGTCTAGATCCACTGCTACTCCAAGAACAGGCTTAACAGGTGGCCTTAATCTCTGCTTTTTATTGCTCCTCTTGGCTCCCAGGAGGAGCTTGGATCATTTGGTTTTCCAGGCATCAAAAAACACAGCATAACTACAACAAACCACCAGTCTGGCTAATACAGATTTCTTGAAAGTCAAAGGTCAAATGAGTTGGCTGTCCTGCCCCAAAACCTAGCACAAGAAAGGGAAAATTCCCAATAAAAAGATGTCTTTACAAAATTCTTCTCTCTTACCTACCAAAGAAGTTTTGATGAATTAGTTATCCAGAACTTCCTGGAAAAGTAGTTTATCCCAATTTGTTCATCTCACAAAGGAGTGAGTGAATCCTATTTGACCCCTGTTTTTCCAATCTAGGGTATGAATTTAGCTAGCTTTGAAAATGTTTTAGGGCTTACACAGAAATTTGGTAAATGTCAGCATGAAAATTTTAATTGAGTTATTAGCAATATCTCTTCTTTGAATGACCTTTTAGTACTCCTTATAACATATCACCTTCTTTTACTACCTTCTGGCTGACAGTTTCTAATATATTCCTTCTTCCTAGATGATATCATCTGTCCTTGGGTGGAATTAACTAAAGCACTCTACATTCAGAAACTGACATTAATCCATAGCCCCAGATTTGTAACAGCTGCTGGTATAAACACTGTTTCCATACACTGGGTTTTAACAATGACTGAGAAAATATATACTACTCATTGGACACTGATGACATCCAAACAAAGGAACCAGAGTGACAAACAGCAATGACTTTTAATAAACATTATAAAATTAGCTTCAATGTTACACCTACTGCATAAATCTAAGAGAATCTGGCTAGCACCAGAAATTATATATTCCTCTTAAGAATCACATGTGTAGGAGAAGCCAATCATACCAGGAAATTACAAGGATGAATGGCAAACAAGTTGTTTGTTCAAGTAACTTCCTGATCCTCAATAAAGGAAATACAGAAAATACAGTCCCATATTCATTGTAACCCAGACATTTTGCATCATTCCAAGAAATGGAAAAAGTAAATCTACGTGGCATGTGGACACAGAAAAGTACATTCAGAACTGAGAATCACCAAACAGGGAAAAGATAAATAAAATCCTTCCACCCCAATTCCCAACCCCGGTCGCTTTTTGTTAGGACTTCAAGGCACCAAACCTCATGCCCTGGTGTGAAAATCACCAACAAAGGGACAGGAAGCTGCTTTCCCTTGGCCTCTTCCCGGTCTCCTCCCCCAGACTTTATATTCTGCTGAAAATAGGTGCATATATATCAGGTCAACAACAACCAGTGACATCTATAGGGACCTGGCTGGCATTTTCCATCAGCACAACTGGTTGTTTAGAATCTGAGGCAGTAAATGACCATTGTGAATGCCAGACTGCTGATGCAGGTCCCCGGGCTCGGGGTGGCTGATAATTAAAGTGCATCTCCTCTCATTGTGCAGTGGGAACCAGGTGGCAGGAAGAGGACATTTCCAAGGGTAAAGGTACGTGCAAGGAGGGCTAGTGGAAGCAAAACTCTGCTACCGCTGAGTGGGTGTTCAGGAGTTCTGTCCTCTTCCCTGGTCCCTCACGCCCGTGGTCCTTATTTCTGGGACTTTGCTGCCTCTAGTGAGAAAATGTCAACCCACTGCTCACGCCACTGCCACCTGGCATCACTGAAGTTGCAAGTCAGCCACTGCTACTATATCAGGATATTGTGAAGATGAGGTTTCCCTCCCTGTGGAGAGTGGATTACGGGGTCAACTGAATGGTAAGCATAGAGCTGTTAGAAGTCACCTGGAGAGCAGGTGTGTCTCTAGATAGATGCAAGATCCAAGAGAACAGACCTAGGCAAGTATGAGAGAAATATCCGTCTTTGGGGCTGGATCTGGAAGATGCTCCCAGGGCTGTGTCTTAAAGAAAGCATCCACTGCACAGAAGCAAAGCCGCCACGCAAGGCCCTGAGTGGGCAGACCCGACACTGTCCCGATCCTGGGCGATGGCTGCTCAGTCAGAATGAGGACCCCGGGCTCTGTGAGCCAGCCTCACTAAACTTGTGGTACTCTCTTGAGATCCCTGTGTTATCCCCAAGAAAGGTTCTAGTCTGTCTTGTCTGCACTAAGGATAGAGAGAGAAAACAGCACAGCCCGGTGGTCGGTGTGGCTGCTTTGACCTAAGCAACAGCAAGGCAGGCTACGCTAGTTTGCCTGTCTGACTAATCTCAACCCAGTTAACAGGTCTAATTATTTACACACTGCAGGTAACAGATTCCGCTTACGCATTCATCCAGCCGACTTCCTGACCATTTAGTGTGAGTCCAGAACCGCTGTAGGTATGGAGCTGTAAACACAAATAGGATGGGATCTGCGCCATCCAGGAGCTCACGCTGGAAATAACCTGGAAGCAGAAGCTTCACTAAGAGGGTGGGTCTCCTGCAGGGATTTAAGAGGCTATGCCAGTCCCGATGTGGGAAATATTTTAGTTCCAGAGGACGCTTTGGAGGATGCTTAAATCACAGCTGGAAGGCAGACACCTCCATTGCCCATGGACGAGGCCTCCCTGTGGCAGAGGATTCCATGTTAACAGGAAAGGTTCAGAGAAGCCGTAACAAGAAAGTCACTTTCTCTCGGGGGATGATTCCACCCATCCCAGTCACGCATAATGGAAGGCTAAGATTGTGGCAAAGAATATGCTCTGGGGATTCAGACACACAGGTCCTAGCTGCAACTCTACCACCCCAGGAAGATTACTCATCGTAGCCAAGTCTCTAGTTAATAGCAGCCTCTGGCCCTCTTATGGGTGCTGTACAGCAGTGGCTGCTGGACCAATAATATCAGCACTGTCTGGGAACTTGCTAGAAACGCGAATGTTTGGACTGCACCTTGGACCTCCCGAAAGAGAAATTCTGGAGGGAGGGCACAGCTAATTCAGACGCACTCACTCTTGCTTCAGAAGGAAATTGACCTCCTGACCTTTCTCCATAAGGAGCAGCCTCTCCTGCTCCCCAAGCCCTTCCATCACTGACTCAGCCACTGAAGTGTTCTCTGTCTTCTTCCCTAAACCCACAGACTCTAGAAGGAACAGATTTGTTCCCATACAGTCTGTCCCTTGAAACATCTCACCAAAGTCAGCATGAAGCAGTCCGGAGATGTGGCAGTAACTCTTGCCACTGCCCTCCATTTAACTGCCTGGGCAGCATAACCACCGCTCCTCCACCCCCCTCTAGAACACACGGGCTGCTGGCCACAGTAAAGCAAAGAATGGTAACTACATTGTGCGCCAAGACGGGGCTGGTGGAGGCTCACGTGATTGACAGTGGCATGCAAAGGCTCCTAGGAGGAAGTGGTCCTGACTCTGAATAATCTTCCATGATTCCATTCCCTGTCTATCTGCATGTGACACACACACGTGGCACACAGACACCCTTGTGCCCGCTGAGCTGAATTGATACAAAAGATAGAAGCCAAAATGTAAGCCAAGTAGTTGTGTTTCTTTCTACTCCAGCAGGTGAAACGGAGCCTAACTTTCCATTATTTATTCTTTGCCATTAATATGTGCTATTTATAAAATATATAGACACATATTTCATAAACCTCAGCTCACTGGCTGGCTTTGCTCTTCTGATAGCACTGCTACAACTTTTGCCAACATTTTACAACATAATATTATAGAAAAAGCACTAAATTATGGAGCCTCTTTGAAATTTAACTCTACCTTTTATCGGCAGCGTGGCTTTAGGCACACAGCTAAAATTCTCAGGCCTCAGTTTCCTCATTTGTGAAGTGGGGTCGCTACTCTGAATTGGACCCAAATCACAGAGCTGCTGCAGGATCATCTGACATAAGAGAGGAATGTGCCCTTTCAGCACAGCTCGCTATCCTGCAACCACTCTGCCCCATTTTTAAATCTGATCCTCTACGGTTACCAACATCTAGATGCCTTGCCCATTTCCTCTTTTCTGAGAAAGTTTGTGATGGTGCTCGTGGAATGTCCTCTCTAGCTATTTTATGTTTTAGAGGTTTGACCTCTCAGACACACCACCCTTCTGAAGCCATCTTTCTGAAGTGTGCGAGGCTAGTGACTATCCTGACTCTTCCTGATCCCTTTCTTTCTTCCGAAGTTTGCTAAATTAGTTTATTCTTATTGAGTAGAATTAAGTCCAAGGCACATGCACACGTTGAAGCATCTCTCCCTCTGTCACCTCTCAAGTTCAAAGAGGCCTACCCAGGTAAGGAGGTGGGCTGGGGTGATATGGTGACTCTGGGGATGGAGAAGAAGGGCTCACGGGAGGACACGTGGGGGCCTTTGTACTATCTGTACATTCTACCACTTGGAAGACAGAGAAGTAAGGGAGGACTGCTTTGTCCTAAGAACTAGCACAACCCCTGGAACCCACATCAGAGCTAATGCCATTCAGGGCCAGAAGAGTCTTGGGTAGCCACGATTCTGCCACCTCTTCTTCCTGCTGATGCCAAAGCTTAGAGAGAAAACCTAACCAAAACAATCATAAAGCCACGTGGAAAACACAGGTATGGCAGCCACCGTAGGTCAATGGTTAGTGCGCCAGCCCTGCACATCCATGATCGTGGGTTCTAGCCTCACCTGGGCCTGATAAGACAAACAACAAAAAAAAAACCCTTAGGTTTCTTGGAAATATACAGGTACGATCAGCACACTAAATAATAATTACTCACACTTGTATTCCCTGCCAATCTTCACATTCAGTATCTGTAACCTGCTACAAATGAATCACCTAGTTTTAAACACCTGAGAGTTACAGTCCTATGATTCTAACAAAGTAACCCACACATCTAATACCTGGGGTTTATAACAAAGGCATGAATTGAAACCCCAAAGAACAACGCTGGTTGAAATTTTTAAACATTCACTCCAAACTTTCCATTATGGGTTATATTCTTCTCAAATGTTTCATCGAGCCATTTTCCTCTCTCTGCTTTAAATCTCAATCACTAAAAGGAATGATTCAAAGGCAATAATGTAGAAACAAAAGGGGAGATTAAATACAAATTAAGCTTTCATTTGTACTGTTTTTCCAGACTGAATTAAAGTGATTGAGCTAACTTTGTTATAAAAGTAAATTTTGCAGCTGTTAGAAATGATAGAATGTAAATTGGATTATACTACTTAAATATTTCACAAATAATTGAAACGGCATTCTTATAAGTTATGTTCTAATATTCATGTTCAAACGTAGTAGATCATGTTGACCGGCCCCAGATATTTATCTTTCCTTCTGCTTGTTATTTCTTCCATTACGAAAATGAAACTCAAGGAAATTCACACAAAGATAGGTCAGGGGCACCAGTTAAGAGGATGTGAATGCAAAGACGTGATGATATAACTTAACCTATTCCAATTAATTCTTTCCGACAGCTAGGTATTGATTACAGGGCACTAAGCAAGATACTGGAAACCACAAGGGAATAACCAGCCTTGCCCTGAAGGTGCTTACTGTCTCCAAGAAGGAAGGACAACAAGCCAAATAAAATCATGCTACATAAAACAGAATGATATAAATGCATGGGGGAGGTAATGGCTTAAAACAGAAAGTCGGGAAAGGCTTTATGAAAAGGATGGTATTTAAGCTTGGTCTTGAAAGATGAATAAAATCCCATAAGTAAACAGGTAAACACTGTAAGAAGCACACAAAACAATCAAGGGACAAATAAATAGCCTCGATTAATGGGAATGAGAAAACATATGACGTGTTTGGAGAACAGAGAATTAGAATGAATCAGAAAGAGCTAGAATGGCTAGAGCAGTAATAAGATATTATCTAGTCTTTCAACCAATATTTGTTGCTTATCTACGTACCAAAGAAATCTGTAGAGAAATATACAGAACATAAACCAAGATCATTTCTCTCAAGGAATTTATATTTTAGCGGCTAACACCTGGAAATAAATACAAAGTAAAAGTCAAGAATTGCCATACAGTGGTGGTAGAGACAGGTGTTTGATAAATTTAACACCTGGAAAGGTGTTTAAAAGGATGGAAAGGTCACCACTAAGCAATGAGGGGGAGGAAGGCCTCAAAAGATGGACATGTGAAGAACACATTCCATTTGTTCATTTATTCATCACAAATACTCATGTACATTCAGTTTCCTCAAACATTGGATATTGAGCAAATAGAGAAATGAAGATGCACAAGACACAATCTCTGCCCTGAAGGAACTCAGTTTGACTGGAACAAAGGCTAAGTGTGTGCAGAAGATAATATTGGGAAGATAGGCTTGCATCAAACCCAGGGAACTTGGAATTTCAGGACACAATCAGTCCCACATTGGGAGGTGTGTGAAGCCTTCAAGAGTATTGGTGCAGAAGCATTTAGAAGGCAGGTCTGTGTCTTAATGTGGACACCTCTACAAGTAGAACTTGAGATGAGGACATGGGTGTAGTAAGCTTTTCTGGGAGATGACCCGAGAGAGCTGGGTAGAGAGAAAGGAGGAGGAAAATTCCAATATCAGAGTAAATTACCAAAGTTTATGCTCTTGGCAGTGGGGCATGGCTCCCTCTCTGCTATGCAAAAAAGCACACAGAAGGCCTCTCAGAAACGATCAGCTCAGTCCCCTGTCCGCTGAGAGCTGCCCCTGCTGGGGGCACTGGCTTCAGCGCACTTGGAGGCTACACTTAACCCATGCACAGATTCCTTTGGCTCTTAGGAAGGTCCTGGGGCAGAAAGGGGAAAGACTCACGGAATGCCATGGATTCAACACCATCAGCAGGAGTCTGAGCTCACGTGGAACTGGGCAGTACACTTATGACTGAAACCAGATGGGCTGAGGGATGTGATGGGGCCCCAGTGTCTGCTATAGTCAGGTAGCAGCCGGCATTAAGGGAGGGGTGGGGGGAAGCTAGAAAAGCTGTCAGTGTCCAGCCTGGGGAAGAAAAAGCTTTGGGGAGCTAGACATGTAGTATAACGGGAGAGAAAAGGAGGTGGAAAATCTCAAGGATTAGGCAACTGGCGAACCATTTGGAGCTAAGGAGATAAATCATACATAACTGGGATCCAAAACCTGTGGGGCTTGAGGACAAGATAGTGTCACAGGCTGGGGAGCAGTGACAGGAGAGGTGCAGTGAAGGGAAGAGGATGCCCAGGAGAAAGAGGGAAATACAGGACTAGGGAGCAAACTGGAATTCTCAGCTTAGAGCCAGAGGTGGAAGTCAAAGTGTTGCTAAGAGGACTTTATAGGGGAGAGGAGGGCCTTAGTAAAGGTTAGAAATGTAAAACAATTAGAAGAGTGAATGGCAAGAGAAGAAAAATGGTGGAACAAGAGACATCACAATGTTAAAGCAGACAGAGAAAACAATTTCAGAAATGAAAAGCCAATCAACAAGGGGAAGTGAAGCCCAGAGGATGAGATAATAAGAACAGAGAAGGATCTACCACATGTCCTGACCAAGAAGTTACAGGAATGTTTCAAAGGACACATTCCAGTAGAGAGAGACAGGAAAATGCCAGGATCTGCGTAACGAAGCTCTCAGTACTAAGAGAGAGTCAGTATTTTTCTTTTTCTTTTTTTCATTTTGAATCTTTTTTTTGTTTTTAATTTCAGGTTAATGTTAGGGTACAAACAACCAAGTTACAATATTTGAATTTATTAGTTAGAGTCCCTCTTGTAGTTATGCACTGTACCCCAAAGGTGTGCCATATACCCCCAAATTGTGCCCATTAAGTAGGAGCCCCCTTCTCTCTCTCCCCCTTACACTCCCTCCCCCTGACTTGAATTAAAATGGGTTTTTGCCCTATGTGGGCATGTATTAGATCATCTACTGGCTTCATATTAGTATTGAGTACATTAGATATTTGCTTTTCCATTTCTTGCAATACTTTACTAAGAAGAATGTGTTTCAGCTGCATCCAGGTTAATGCAAAAGATGTGAAGACACCATCTTTTTATGGCTGAATACTATTCCATGGTATACATATATCACAGTTTGTTAATCCCTTTCTGGGTTGATGGGAAATGTAGGTTGTTTCCCCATCTTGGAGATTGTAAATTTGATTATGATAAACGATCTAGTACAAATGTCTTTATAAAGGAAGGACTATTTTCCTTCTGGGTAGATGCCTAGTAGTGGGATTGCAGGGTCAAATGGGAGATCTAATTTGAGTTCTTTGAGGATTTTCCATACTTCTTTCCAAAGAGGTTATATTAGTTTGCAGTCCCACCAGTGTAAAAATATTCCCCTCTCCACATCTGTGCCATCATCTGCATCTTTGGGATTTTTGTATTGTGGGCTAATCTCACTGGGGTTAGGTGATATCTCAGGGTGGTTTTGATATGTGTTTCTCTGATGATCAAAAACAATGAGCATTTTTTCATGTTTGTTAGCCATTGGTCTGTCTTCTTCAGAGAAGGGTCCGTTCACGTCTCTTGCCAGTGATAGATGGGATTGTTAGCTCTTTTTTTGTTGATTAATTTCAGTTCTCTATAGGTCCTAGTTATCAAGCCTTTTTCAAATTTGCATGAAACTATAAGAATCCTAGAAGAAAGTATAGGGAAAAACTCTTGAGGATGTTGGCCTGGGGAGAGATTTTATGAAAAAGACTTCTGTAGCAATTGTGACAACAACAAAAATAAACAAATGGGACTTAATTAAACTGAATAGCTTCTGCACAGCTAAGAACACAACAATCAAAGCAAGTAGGCAACCTTCAGAATGAGAAAAGATATTTGCCTATTACAAATCTGAGAGTCAGTCTTTTTCAATGAGGGTTGCTTACTGGAATCCGTGAGTATGATTTCCATAGTAACTAGTTTCTAAATCTTCTTAAGAGTGGAATACAACTAGTACATTTCTAAATGCAAAGAAGTCAAATCATTACTCGGTACCTTAGGAAAGGGGTCAGCAAACTTTTTTCTGTAAAGTCCTATGATCTCTGTTGCAACTCCTCAACTCGGCTGCTTTAGTGGCAAAGCATCCATAGGCAATACCAAAATGAATGGGCCTGGCTAGGTTCCAGTAAAACTGAAATTTAAATTTTACGTGTATGTTTCATATGTCAAAAATTATTCTTTGAAAAAAAAATTTCAACCTTTAAAAAGTATAAATACTGCACATGTGGTTTCCAGATAATACTTGACCCCTGCCTTAGGGCATGAAAGCTTCCTTATCACCAAGAGCGCAGGTGGGAAACACTGGTCCATGTAAATGAAGAAGCAAAAGAGGAGAGGACAACAAGGTGAGGGAGGGTTAGGAGCAAAAATTTGTCTGTTTTAAGAGAGAGAGAGGACATACATTGTGACAGGTTATTAGGATATTATCTTTGGAGAGGGAGAACTAAACATTCTCAAGAAAGTGGCAGATCAAAGCCTTTTTTTTTTTTACTTTTTAAAATTATTTTTATTATTAAATCATAGCTGTGTACATTAGTGCAATGAAGGGGCACAATGTGCTGGTTTCATATACAATCTGAACTATTTTCATCAAACTGATCTAACATAGCCTTCCTGGCATTTTCTTAGTTATTGTATGGAGACATTTGTATTCTGCGTTTAGTAAGGTTCACCTGTACCCTCCTAAGAGGGAGGGTAATTGGTGGGGCCACACCTATGGATCAAAGTCTTCAACAGGGAGAAAGAGACAGGGTGGAGGAGTGAACCTGGGTCAAGAAGAGGCAGACAGCTTTCTCTGAGACGGAAGGCGAGATGGGGAAGACGGGTTGGAACCAGATCACGGAGAACCTGAGAGCCAACCGCGGAGTTCGCACTTCATTAGGTGAGCAATGAGAAGCTCCAGGAGGTGTTTAGGCGAAGAGGACAGCCCAGGAATCCATAATGCGCAGACTGAATAAATAAGCAAACACTCTGTGTCTACATATTTACATAATGCAGGTATGACCAGAATAGGAGAAGCTGAAAATATGTGATAATAGACTCTCTTGCTCAACAGCCTGCTCCACAACTGCATTCTGGGAAGGAAAGATAAAGCCAGCTGCGGTACTCAAAAACAACTAGCCCAATATATCCGTATACAAATGGGCCCTGACCCTCAAGACTTTCAATATCACATATGGCAGGAGTCTAGGACCTGGGCCTGGAGCAGGTTGGGGTTGGGAGTGGATTATGGTTGCCAGAACTAAGCCCCAGTCTTAACCTCATTATTAAGCATCTGTATGATGCCAGGACGGGTATGTTAACTTCTCTGGGCCTCAGCTTGCTCAGGGTCAAAAGGGGATTAGAATGTCTCATGTTCCTCACAGGTTTGTAATAAAGATCTAAAGATCCAAAGAGCTAGTGGACAGGAAAATTCTATAAGAGAGTAACAGGCTACACAGATGAATCACTGTAGCTGAAATAAATAAAAGGTCCTATGATGTCATGTGCCAGAATAACCTCTCTGGCCCCTCCCCTTACTCATGTCTGAATCCTTCTCCCCTTGGGCAATAGTAAATGATTTTGGTAAAACTCGCCTTGGTCAAAAGACATCCCGATTGGCTGACCTGCAATCTCTGTTCTTTGCCTTTGCCCTGTTTTTTCTTTTAAAATCTATACATCTTTTGGAGAACAGGATATACATATCCTTTCTAGAAGGCATGAACTGGTTGGACTCAAGTCATTTACACAAGACAACGCTGTGTGAGTTGAAGACGCTGATGAGGATCTACTGGGTCAGGTGACACCTGGAGCAGCTGGGATCAGACAGCCAGAGGGCTAGAAGCAACAAACACACAAGGTCATTTCAGTGACACTAGGTGTGTGGATGCACAGGGAAAAACAGCCAAAAAAATAGTGGGAGAGGCTCAGGAAGACCCAGCCAACCTCAGAGTCTAAGCAAGCAAAAAAAATGAATAATTTTTTTCTTCCTTGCACAATTCAAATTCTGATTCTGTTTTTGCAGGTGAAATACTAAAGTCCTAATTCTTTAATATTAACAACAGAGTTAGCAATAAAAGCCTCTGATGGTGAAGCAGTACAAATAACTCTAAAGCCTTACATTAAGATAATGATTTAGTGTTTACTGAGAATACTCATTTTTCTTGACTCTTTGAGTAGTCGTGTAATACAGGCACACACAAATATGAGTACCCCCATTTCATAAAAAGAAAAAGGAAACTGGTTCTCAGAAAGGTTAAGTGACAGCCTAAAGCCACACAGCTAGTATTTGTGGAGGGTTGGTGTGGGAACGTGGGTTGTCTGCCTCAGAGCCCAGAATTATTGTCATTCATATCCACTATATCTCCTGGTTAAACATGGCCATGAACTTAATCTTTAGATGGGCAGCATCCTCCTACCAAAAGGGATAGCATCATCTCATTTGGACAAAACCAGTTAATGAGACAAACTAAAATCTTAGACCAGAGGTCCGCAAAGTACAGTCTGTGCCATCTTTTTTGTACTGTCTGCAAGCTAAGATGGGTTTTTATATTTTTCAATGGTTGAAAAAAAGTCAAAAGAGGAATAATCTTTCATGGCCTAGGGAATGATATAAAATTCAGATTTTGGTATCTGTAACACAGACACATCCCTTCACTTACATGCGGACTGTGGGTATATTTACGCTGCAACAGACTGTAGCCCCAACAGACTGGCCCACAAATGCAAAAATATTCTACTAGCCAGCCCCCTACAGAGAAAGTTGGCTGACTGCTGTCCTAGGTCATACATAGATCTGTAAATTACAGTAAGGACCAAACGAGGTACCTAAGAGAAAGGAATTACAGGAGAATATAGAACCCAAAGTCCTATAGGCCCCAGATTTTGTATATCTTGCTTGTGAAAATGAGGTTTGGGGGGATAAATTCTTAAAGTGCCAGTTACACCCCCCTGGGTGCTAGTGGGTTCAGTTAACAGTCTCATGAACACAACAGCTTCCCACAGTCACTTTAATTTCTCTCCCTGCCGCACCCTTCCCTACGTGCCTACAGAGTTGACCCTCATTGCTTCCAGAAATGAAGATGCTCTGATGTCAGCTGTAAAATCTGTTTCTCACTTCCTCAGACAAGTGGATATTTATTGACAGGGTGTGCGATAGAAAAAGAAAGAAAAGAGACTGCGTGTCCACAAGGCAGTAACCTTGGTGGAGAAGCAATGTCACCAGCCCCAAACCATCATTCTCACAGAAGTACAGCATATTATTTAAAGGGAAACAAATATCAGCCTCTGAATGTCATGGCAAGGACACATCTCCTGCCTCTTAACTAAACTTATCAGAGCTGCAGTTTAATACGGTTCCTTTTTCATCCTCCCCTCAAATTCATCTTCCCAGGCAGCTCTTGACACCACCAGCAAACAGTCAAGACGAAGATTTAGTGACGTTGGCTTCAAACAGATCTAGATTTATTGACATGTGGGCTGGCTTTCTCAGGAGCTGCAGTAGACAGGATTAATTTTAACTGTTCCTTAATGTTCCACGCCGCTTTGTAAATACCCAAATGTCTGGCCACTCTGTGGTTTCATGGGCGAGGTCACTTTTCACCGGCAGCAGGATCCTCAGTGGTGACCGTGCTTTCTGCAATCAGGCTGGCCAGGTTAATTGCCACACTCCATTCTTTAATTAGAGAGCAGAACCTGAACAGACTTCCTGCCAGAACCCCTTTTCTTCTTATGGCCTCTAAGCCGCCCCCGCCTCTCTCTGAAATCAGCCAAGAAACACCAAAACCAGCAAACAGTTGCTACGGAACCTTTGCATCTCATTTTCAGTTTCCCTGCATGCTGACAAATATTTGGATGTCTGAAGCCAGGGAAAGGCAGCAGCAAACCAGTCGCCTTGCAGTCTGAGTGTGTATGATTACAGAATCTTGGGCCACAAAGTGTAGCTTTGCCCTCTTTCTGCGCCATACCACGGTTGAGAGCTCGCAGTACCACGGACAGCCACTGGCCACAGAAAAACAAAATCTCCACCTCCAGCCTTTCCCTGATGGCCCCTCGACCACACTACCAGTCACCCCGGGACACAGGATCATCCAAGAAGTGGTGCAGCCTGGGCACACACAAGTGGAAGAGTAACAACAAAACAAAACAAAAAAAGGTAATAGGAGAAGAAAGAAAATCTGTCAATCCTTTCCTAACACTAAAGAACAAATTTTCAGCCTTCCTGTTAAAATATTAACTGCTAAATGAAAAAGAGCTACTAGATATAAATTTAAAAGTCCAAAAACACCCAAGAGGCATAACTATAATTATTGCTGAGGGAAGCTCTTTAAGACTAAAAATACATTTCCATTAACAATCAAAATTAGTTTTCATTGCTTTTTTCTTGAGCTTTCAGTGAATAACCTTTGATGGTAGCAGATGATAATGATTCATTAGAAAAAGTGAATTTGGATCTCAGAAGTAGGTACCAAAAAAAAAATTAGCTGAGAAATTATTCCTCCATATAAGTCAAATGACAGGGAAAGGGAACATTTTTAGAGTGAGTAATGGCTTCCTATAAGAAATAACCCAGACGCAGGTACCTACTTGAATATTCTTGGCTAACAGAGTTGACAAATAAATTTTTCCTAAAACTCCAGTGACTCAGAGGAACTAATATTATAACATAATTTTCTTTACATTATGTCTAAAAGTGGTATAAGGAAAAGGCGTCATATTGTCTCAAGATTTTCATAGCCTTTAATCATCATTAAAGGTGTGTCTAAAATGACACATAAAAAGAACGGATGAGTCATGATTTTTTTTCATATTTTTATTAAGATACATTTGCATAATGAAATACATAGATCTTAAGTGTACACTGTAGTATAACCACCTCCATCAAGATCTAGAACATTTCCCACAATGTTATCTCCTGGCTCTCCTCAAAAGAAACTACTATTCTGATTTCTATCATCCCCGATTAAATTCTAGAATGTCACATAAAGGGAATCAGTAAGTACTCTTTTGTGTATGAGTTATTTCAGTCAGCATGCTTTTGAGATTTGATTTTGATTCATTTTTTTAAACACTTATCTATGTAAAACTTTTAAAAGTCAAATGATTTGGGAAAATATTTGACAAGCAATAGAATTTTCAGGTAGAGAATAAAAGGAATGGTGAGGGAGGGGGGATCCTAGGCTTTCCTAGAAATGTTTTAAGCAATGGAGAGGAAATTGGAGATTTTTCTTTAAATGTCATAAATCATCCTGAAAGGCTCTGGAGATCCTGTGATGATCTCTAATTCATTCACCTATCGCAAGAGGTGTGATATAATGGTGAGTTGCACATAATACATATTCTAAACTGAATTATGATGAGTGGCCTAGAAATTTGATTAAAAATCATTAGGTCTGCTAAAGAGCCTCAAAACAAAAAATGAATATATAGAGGGGATGAAACTGTTTTGCTAGATGGATTATTCTTTGAAAATCTGAAGCAAGATGATAAAAGTAAAGGATCTCAAAGAATCACTGCCAGATTGTATAAATATAAAATGTAAATGCTGAGTTGCTGATACTGGGACAGACAGTGTGGCTTCCATTTAAATGATGGAGATAAAATACAGTCTTACACTCACAAAACAATAAGGAAATTACAAGGAAAAGCATCACCTTTCTTCCAAGGATGTGGCCAAATCGTAGCACGTGGGTTGAATACAAAAGTAGAATTCCTTGAAACTAAGGATCTAAGGACCTTGGGGCTCCTCTGGGCCTCTGTCTCTGGGGTAGGTTAAGGCCATCATTAGAGGATCAGGTCACAGGGCAAATCTGTACCATATCCTCTGTGTTTAGAGTACATCCAGCTTTCTTCACAGTCTTTTCATATCTATCATATCTTCTTATTTTTGCAACAACTTTGTTAGGTATTACTAATATGATAGTATTTCCCTAACATTTACTGTAGAGTTTCACAAACCTCATCTCATCTGGTTCTCAAAATAACCTTATCAAGTAGGCATAGACTTTGACCCATTCAAACTTAAGTCTTCTGCCAAAGTAGTAAAGCTATTCAGTGGCACACCTGAGGCTATAAAAATGTCTTTTGATTCAGCCACTAAAAGAGATGGAGACTTTACATCTTTTGTATTAACCTGGATGGAAGTAGAACACATTTATTCTTAGCGAAGCATCACAAGAATGGAGAAACAAGAATCCTATGTACTCAATTCTGATATGAGGACAAAAAACGACTTGGCACACAGTGGGGGGTGAGGGGTGGGGAGAGCAGAGAGAGGGAATGAGGGAGGTGGTGGAGGGTCACCGGGGTGGTTCACCTTTTGGGGGTAAAATACTATTATAAGAGGGTCTTTATCTAACACAAGCAATCAACATAACCTGGTTCTTTGTACCCTCAATGAATTCCCAACACTTAAAAAAAAAAAAAGTCTTTTGAGTTCTAATCCATTGTCCATGTCACTACTGTCTTATCCAGAGAGGAAATATTAAACCCAAATGATGGATGAGAAGACTGAGGAAAAGCAAAGTTATTCCTCAGAAGCTAGTCAATGGTGGGCCTGCAATTAAAACACTTTCAAATGTAACATATGGGGGGAAATCAATTTTCAGGACTATCCCTCAGACCTCAATGAATCCTTCTCTTTCTTGGCAGGAGCATACCCAAGAACCTTTGCCCTGATGAATTAAAACGAAAGTCAAATTTCTCATTTGAAAGTGAAATGAGCCTTCTTGTTGTACCTGGCCCACTACCTACTCATCAGCTTTCTAACGACTATCATTTCATAGGAATTTCTTCTCTGTGTCTGGCACACTCTAAGAATTTTACCAATGTTGTTTTACTCGCCACAACAACCTTATGAGATAACTACTAATATCATCCTCATTTCATGGGAGAAGAAGCTGAAGCTCAAAGAAATAAATACGTTGACCCAGGCCACTCAGTTGGTAAGCAGTAGGGCTACAGTCTGAACTCAGGCAATGTGGCTCCCACATCCACACTCTTCACCACCAGGCTGTAAGGAAAATGCTAATCAAGGGAACACCAGATCATTCCCAAATTCTCCACTCCAAAGGGTCTGAGCATAGCAAGGAATGTTCCCCCTTCTAAAATATAGACACAGTATATATTTTTTATTTCAGAGAGTGGGCTTATATTTATATGTTCAAACAGATTAAATAAATCATGATTACAACAGTAAACATGTAAATTCTGATCAATAACTACTTGCCTTCCCCTCCCCCCAACGCTAACAGCTGCAATAAAGCTTTAACTGTAAAGCGATGCACAACCAGCCATAAAAGTATGTAAAATAAATGAGGATAACATAATGAGAGAATCCAACATTCATCTCATAAATATAACATAACGACCACAACTAAAATGTCAGAGAATCTAATAAATCAATATGGTAGGACAGAGCTATCTTTATGTTCAGAATACATAAAAAATATATTTACATGCAGCGGGTTTTTTTTTATAAGCCAGGACCAAACAAAAAGAATTATAAGAAATTTAACCCTTTGTTTACATAGATGCTCTTGCCTGAATTTAATATTTCCAACACTCTATTGGGTTCTCTCACAGTGTTTCTTGGTAAGCAATGGACTCTCCTCTAAGTCTGTATAAAGAAAGGCTTTAGATACCACGCTAATATGCAAATGCCACTGGAGGGGAAGTGAACAGGAAAACATCCTGAGGGTACTTTGAAAGGATCAATTACAGGCCATGATTTAGAATACTTCTGATCATGGTGATTTCTGGAACTTCCAGCTCATTTTATTAGCACCAACAAACCCTGGGAGGTTTAGTTATTTCCCTGTTAATGCACTAGCGATTGATGTGGATAAATGCCATAAATACTAATGAGGGTGACACAAGTAAATCTCCCCTGAATTAATGAGAAGAGTGTCTCCTGTACTGACCGACATATCGCCTAATGACTTGAAATGATGGATTTATAAATTCTTCCACGTTGCCTGTGCACGTAAGCTGCAGAAATAAACATCCTTGCCCAGCCACCTCCTTCTGTGGGCCCTTCTGGATCTAGGGGGGCTGATGGTATGGGAACGGTACTAAATAGGAAAGGAACAAATATTTCTTTAACTCTCATTTCCTTAATGAAATGGACCTATCCCCCAATGGAATGTCTGACTTTGAGGGTAGACTAATTAAGGTGGTAAATGAGGGTTAAGTGTCTCCTAATAAAATAGCCTGAACCCAAGTCCAAAAATACCAACTTCTTAGATATGAAAGACCAGTTAATGCTCAAATGTTAAGGTGAGCTAAATAAGTGGATGAATGTATGCACGTTAACCCAGAGTTTTGGTTATCTGTTGCTATATAGTGAATGCAGTGGATTTAAACAACAGCAATTTTATTTGCTCATAATTCTGCAGGTTGACAGGGGCTCAGCAGGGCAGTTCCTCTATTGGTCTCACTCAAATCCCTCATGTGTTTGCTGTCAGATGGTGGCAGGGATTGGAATATCTAAGGTGGTTTTGCTTTCATCTCAGGAGTCTTGGTGGGGATGGCTAGAGACTGTGAGCTCTCTCTCCCTACACAGCTATCTAGAGCTTCTTTACCTGCTGGGTGGATTCACAGAGCATGTAGTCTAGGAAGATCAGCCCCAATGTGCAAGCATTTCGCTTAGGTCCCAGTAGCCAAGTCCCGTGTCAACATGAAGTAGAACTAGATAGAGGTGTGAATACCAAGAGGTGTGGCCCATGGGGAGTCACCACAGTAATAGTCCACCAAGACTTAGCACCTTTCCCCTGAGCTGGATACAGACGTTTGCCATTATAATAACAAGACTTGAAAAGCTAGCGTTTTCTTTTTCTTTATCTAGTCTTTCACTTTAATACTCCTTTAATATTCAATGACCTACTATTCTGATTGTTGCTAGACTTAGGTTCTTTGTGAAAGTGGGAAGAGAGAATGGCAAGAAAGAAAGAGAACCATTTCACAATTTATAAACGAAGATGAAACTCTCTTTTATTAAAAAGTTAAGACCTGGACATAATCACTGATAACACAGAAAACCTGTAGCCAGTCCCACTCTTTTTCTTGATACTTCTTAGCATAACAACTCTACACACCACTCATTCTCCTGTTACTCATACCCAAAGGATCATCCAGGCTCTTTCAAAAAATCAACTCTGTACCTTTTTTTTTTAACCCAAAGGGATAAAGAATTAAAAACCCCCATAAATCTTATTCCAATAATCCTCCCCTGAGGATACTCTACTAACATGACCCTGCTTGACTGCAATAACCCATGGGCTTGGTTAATATTTGCCAATTCCAGTCTACCTGTTGGTATTCATCAGCAATAAATAATTTGTACAGCATTTCAATTTTATCAAAGCACACCGTATGTGATGCTTGGAACAGCTCTCTGAGGCAGGTGAGACAAAGATTTATTATCTTTATTAGACCTAAATAAAAACAAAGCCTGTGTACATTAGCATGCAGTTCTAGCTTCTATAGTGCCTTATAGTTAAAAATGCTATCTTACATATTATTTCTATAAAAACCTCTAAAAATCATCCTGAGAGGTAGGTTATAATATTCCTATTAACAGATGAGATATAGGAGTTAAACACTTGTCCCAAAGTCCACAGTCAATAAAAGGATTCCAGGTCTCCTCAAGCCAAGCTCCTCCCCAGTGTGTAAGGGAGAAGGCAAGTTGTCTGTGGCCACAGAATTTATGGCAGAATTAAATTAAAAACTGTATGTCCCAATGGACACCCCTTATACCATCTCTCTGACTCATATGTCTGAGTCAAAGCCTATGAGAAGCATCCCAACATTAGTAATAAAATGGACTACATGAGCAACAGTGAACTTCAAGACATGAGTTAGAAATGTCATAATAATCTAACTTTCCAAGGACACAGGAACCATAGTCCTCAAACTCTACGGAAGACAGTTCAGT
The DNA here is from genome assembly GCA_963573935.1 of Arctocebus calabarensis. Lineage (NCBI taxonomy): Eukaryota > Metazoa > Chordata > Mammalia > Primates > Lorisidae > Arctocebus > Arctocebus calabarensis. Next base: position 21,705 of record CAUYON010122582.1, on the reverse strand, counting down.
TGAAACCAACCATCAGATGAGTCTTCACAGGGTGACCTCTCGATTCCTCCTATAAACTTGGTGAAACATTGCTCAGTCAATTTAGATACTATTTTTTTTAATAATGCTAATAGCAAACAAATATAGCAGTCAAACAGAACAGAGAGTCAAGCTTTCTATATAATTAGAAATTTTATAAGTAATGAAAATAATATTTGAAACTAGTTAGCAAAACAACCTAAAAAAATAATGTTGGGTCAACTAACTGTCCCTATGGGGGAAAATATATATTAATTTTGATGTCAACATAAAGATAAAGGGGAAAAAATCCAATGGACCAGCGCAAAAAAAAAATAAAATTAGAATAATCAAAATTTTAGAAGAAATGCAGAAGAATAAGTATATGGCGAATTATGGTGAAGAAAGCCTTAAACAAGATGCAAATAGCATAAAGGGAAAGACTTGTTAACTCCACAGCATCAAAATTAAAAACCTATATTTAATGAGAAACACCATAAAACTGAAAGGCAAGCAACAGATTAGAAAATGATGCACTAGAAACCAACAAATAAAAAGTCACACCAGCCAAGAGAAAAATGAGCAAATATGTGGGAATCTTCTGAACAATAAATACAGAAGCTATCAAAAAATGTATACATGTATGCATATTTTAAGAAAGGAAAAAGTTGTATTAACTGTATAAGACTCAAAGCACATGTGACTTCTACAATTACAAGAGGTGCTCAATGTGATTTGTATTCATCTTTTATATATTGGTATATCTTATTACAATTTTAATGAAGTCTTTTCCTTTCTAAAAATGTGTATACACCTACAGATTCAATGCAAAACTTGTTAAAATCATACTTTAAAGAACTGTAAAAAAAAATAGTTCTTAATTTCATATGGAACCAGAAAAAAATCCATATCACCAAAGCAATTTTTAACGATAAAAACAAAGCCACAGGCATCATCTTACCAGACTTTAGACTATATTACAAGCCCACAGGGATCAAAACAGCATGGTATTGGCACAAAAATAGAGACATAGCCATTTGGAACCAAATAGAAAACCAACAGATGAAACCAGGCTTTTACAGCCATCTGATCGCTGATTAACCAAACAAAAGCATGCGCTGGGAAAAAGAATCCCTATTCAACAAATGGTGGTGACAGAACTGGATAACTACACATAAAAGACTGAAACTGGACCCACACATTTCACCACTTACAAAAATTGATTCAAGATGAATAAAAGATTTAAATCTAAGGCATGAAATGATAAAAATCCTAGAAGAAAGTATGGGAAAAACTCTTGAGGATGTTGGCCCAGGGAAAGATTTTATAAAGAAGACTTCTGTGGCAACTGCAACAACAAAAATAAACAAGTGAGACTTAGTTAAACTGAAAAGCTTCCGCACAGCTAAGGACACAACAATCAAAGCAAATAGACAACCTTCAGAATGGGAAAAGATATTTGCCCGTTATGAATCTGACAAAGGTTTGATAACTAGGATCTATAGAGAACTCAAATTAATCAACAAACAAAGGAGCAAACAATCTCATCTATCACTGGGCAAGAGATATGAACAGAACCTACTCTGAAGATGACAGACGAATGGCTAACAAACATATGAAAAAATGCTCATTGTCCCTAGTCATCAGAGACATGCAAATCTAAACCACCCTGAGATATCACTGACCCCCACTAAGATCAGCCCACATCACAAAGTGCAGAGAGATGGGAACACTTCTACAGTGTTAGTGGGACTGCAAACTAATACAGCCTCTTTGGAGAGAAATATGAAGAATCCTCAAAGAACTCAAATTAGATCTCCCATTCAACCCTACAATCCCACTACTAGGCATTTATCCAGAAGGAGAAAAATCCTTTTGGTACAAAGACATTTGCACTAGATTGTTTACCACAGCTAAATTTACAATCCCCAAGATGGAGAAACAACCTAAATGTCTGTCAACTCAGGAATGGAGTAACAAACTGTGATATATGCATACCGTGGAATACTATTCAGCCATAATAAGATGGTGACTTTACATCTTTTGTATTAACCTGGATGCAGTTGAAACACATTCTTCTCAGTAAAGTACTGAAAGAATGGAAAAGCAAATATCCAATATATTCAATACTAAGATGAAGCCAGTAAACGACCTAATTCACACCTACATAGAAGAAAATCTCATTTCAATCCAAGATGGGGGAGGGGGAGTGAAGGAGGGAGGGAGGGGGCCACTGAATGGGTACAATGTAGGGGTGTATGGCACACCTTTGGGGTGCAGGACACAAATACAAGAGGGACTCTACCTAACAAACCCAAATATTGTGACCTGGTTGTTTGTATCATCACATTAACCTAAGAACGTTTCTTGGCACCCTCTGCATGTAAAATGATCTTCAAACTTGGCAGGAAGATGTAACATGTCATACCCAAGAGATGGCAAAAATGTTGAAAGTGTGCAAATATTAAACGTGGGCCGGGGAGCTGGTCAAATAGCATTTCTTACACCTCACTAGTAGGGAGTAACTGCTGATAAAATCACAGTGGAGGCTAAATTTACAGTATTCATTACAATTTAAAACACGCATACACTATGATTAAGCGATTCCACTTGTTAGAACATACTCCAGAAAAACACTTGCACATGTGCACAAAAGACCCATAATAAGGACACTCATTACTGATGTGATGAGGAAAAATGACCAACCACCAAAATGCCCATCAGAAAGCGCAGGGCCAAATAAACTTCGGCATAAGCCACACTATGGAATAGCGCACACAAATCAAAAAATGCAAACATATCTGCTTGCAGTGACATGAAAAGGTATCTGAGACATACCACTGAGTGCAAACAGCAAGCTGCTGAGTGCACGGAGTGCTGCAAATCCTTTAGTATGCACATAAATGTGTCTGTGGACTGGGGTATATGCATTCCCAGGAGGAGGGGAAGTAAACACAGCCAGCTCCCACTGTGGTTACCTCTGCAGAGAAGACGAGGGCAGCCAAAAAGGCCTGAGCCTCCGTAGTCAGCACGGAGAATGCTGTACTCGTGTAATCAAAAGTAAATTTTCCATAAATAAAAAGGCAAGGAGGGGCAAACTTCCTCCAAGAAATTCTCCGAATAAGGATTCATATTCTTTTCAGAAACTTAGAGAACAAATAACAACAAACGAATCAGGCAAATGGCAAAGTGGAAGTTGCAAAGGATGATGATGAGAAGCCACACTTGTATCCAGGTTAATACAAAAGATGTAAAGTCACCATCCTTTTTGTGGCTGAATAATATAAGGCTGACACAGGGCAAGGACCGTGGTGTGAGGGGCTGGGTCTGAAGCCCAGCTCTGCTGCTGTCTCAGGGTGTGACTTGCTCGGGTACACTTTGCTGTTATGCAGCACCATGCAATGTCTCAGCTAAATAAATACACCACAGGCTTCTAGATGGTTTGGGTGGAAAGCCTTCCACATTGCCAGACTGTGCTGGGATTATCAGTGGGAAGGGGAGGGGACAGGACAGCCAGGGAAGGGCTGTGCAGGAGCCAGGAGGAGCAGCTTCTCTCCCCAAGGGCTCCTGCAAGCCAGGAGCATCTTTTTACCTGGCCTGGCGTAAGCTGCACACTGCCATTCACTGAGGTGACACAGGGTCCCATGCGGTGCCTGCCTCTTTTGAGCAGACGAAAGGGCCAGGGCACTGCTAGTGAGCAGGTACTTGGGAGCCTCAGAATCTGCGCTCCCCAGGCAGCAAAAGGGGGTCCTACGGAGCCAGAGTCACAGCAGACAGCTGGGCTTGGCCACCTGCAGTCCGCACCCTGATTCCATGGACTTCGAATCATCTGGGCTGGAAAGCCTGAGAAAAATAATCTTTTTATTCTCTTTCTAGTTAAAAATGTGAAGGAGGATGGTAATCTCTACACAGTCACACAGATTACTTAAAATTGTCAATCCCTGCCGGGACAGGAAAATGGGGTTGTATGTGGCCTCCTGAAACATTAGAGAAAGAGCACAAAAGTGTTAATAAATAATCATTTTAAAGACACGAACATCTTACACTGTGGATTGGTATTGCCTCGTGTGTTCCTTTTACCTCTGAGCTGACACTGGGGTCATTTGGTGCTTTAGCTCTGGAAACAAGGAAAACAGGATTTGCCACACATGCCCAGCACTCTGGGGTTAGCTGCTTCCTATTGATGGCCCATTTCATTGTCATGATGATCCCATTATCCCCATTTCACAGATGAAGAGATGGAGGCTCCAACACCAATAGATTCCTCTCCCCCATCATATTACCTTTGGAAGGCACAGCTGTTGACAGCACCTCTGGTTCCCTGTGCTAGAAATGCTAAATTCAACCTTTGTTTGACCAAAGAGCAAATTCAGCTCTTTCTTTGTTTCTCCTTACGGGGCATTCTAACCACCTTGCGGGAGAGGATTTTCACTCTAAAAGGACATTCTTCTTCCCACGCCTGAGTGTTGAAGGGATGATTCTTCTATTCCTCTTTGTTAAACGGGGTTGATGCTCACTGAACTGTTTGCTGACTGAACCCACTGAAATGAGGGTCAGGAACACAGCAAAGTCTGTGCCTCCCCAGCCCCTACACACCGCCCCCTTCCAAGTTTCTTGGCTTATTTAGAGGAAGAAAAGAAAACAAATGTTTATCTTCTACCTTCCTAGATTACTAGAAATTTGCTAGTATCTTTACATGTTATTTTATTTAACCCTTACATGCCCCCACAGGATATACAGTGATCCCCACTTTCTAGACAAAGAAACAAGGGCTCAGAGACGTTAGCTTGCCCAAGACCAGATGCTAGGGAATAAGTTTAAAGTCAGCATGTTTCCCAGCCTTGACTATTTCAATATGCCACTGTTTCCTTGAGACTAGGACAACAGGTTCAAAAATTCTTTTTCAGTATTATACCTAAGATGACCATCCAAATCTGGATATTTTTGAGAGTAAAAGGCATGAGTTAAGAGTTACTATTAATAATTACTGAAAAGTAGGCATAAATTGAGACTATCCTAGGGAATCCAAGACATAATGTCTCCCTGATTATATACCACACAAGGGAATATAACCCAAGGAAAAGAAGGATTTTTTGTTTATTTATTTTGAGATAGAGTCTGACTATGTCGCCCTTGGTAGAGTGCCATGGCGTCACTGCTCACAGCAAACTCAAACTGTTGGGGGAAGTTCAGGAAAAGAGAAAGGAATGCTTTTTTCCTTAAGCGATTCTCTTGCCTCAGCCTCCAAAGTAGCTAGGATGTCAGGTGTCCACCACAATGCCCAGATATTTTTTGTTGCAGTTGTCATTGTTGGTTAGTTAGCCCCGGCCGGGTTTGAACCCTCCAACTTTGGTGTATGTGGCTGGTGCTGTAACCACTGTGCTATGGGCAACAAGCCAAGAAGAAAGTTTTAAACTCCATAAACCTGGAATGACAAATGCCTCCTGCCAGGAGGACAGTTTTAAGGATGGCCAGGACCTTGTACGTTCTATGCAAACTTCAGGAGCAGATCTGACAAATACTAGAGCTACTCATTCCCATGAGCACTTCCTCCACCCCACTGTAAGCACCCCAACCAACAAATCTTTATTTCACGCCCCATCACATTAATTACAAATTTAAAACTGAAGCCAGGCCAAAAGAAGACCCACATAGGCACATAGTGTAGAACCTGAGGCGAGGAATGTCCACAGAGGCCTTGCTGTGTCCCAGAACACAGAACACTAGCAGGTGCCTCCTGACTTCCTGACCTCAAAAGCAAGTCAGGAAGACCAGCGGCTGCATTTTCTTCCATGACTCTTCTTCCACACAAGCAAAATTCTACTATTCCAGGTACAAAGCTGGTGCGAGTTGGGGACACCCAGTAGCTAGGATTAGGCAGTCCCATAGGTGTCCAACAGATCGGGTTGCCCTCTTATGCCAACATCATGGAATAGCCTATGGACTCATCCTGAAGTTATAGACATTGCTGGTTTTAAGGACACAACCTAGAATAACATCTTTGCCTTCAGTGTTCAGCATCCCAGGGAATAAGGGTTCCTTTCTACTTCAGGACATAACCCTTCATTAGACATCATTAAGTTTAGTTTCCAGAATGAGTCATTCAGATTCACAAATGGTCTAGCAGCAACGAACCCCAACACCAGGATGCACTCACACGAGAGAATTTACACCACTCCCTGAGGACTGAACTGTGCCTTCAACTATACCTACAAATTACACCCCTGTTTTAGGAAGATGATTCAGAACATACCAGGATACCCGCATTGTTGCAACCCAAAAGAAGTAAGAGGGTATGCTTCTTCCCACGCAGGAGATCATCTTCATTTTTCAAGACCAGGATTTGCATTTACTATACTGGCCACCAGGGAATCTGGCAGGCCTGCAGCAGATGGAGGGAAGTTCAGGAAAGAGAAAAGAATGCTTTTGTCCTTAAAAACCCCACCCCTATCCCACCTCATCTGTGACGCTCATACTGAAGCTGGTTTGGGACAGTCACCATATACCTCCCCAACACCCGAAGTCTCAGGAGCTGCCTCTACCGATGTCTGCCAGCACCCCCATAAAGCCGCCTGTCCATCTCTCTACAAAACTCACTCTCACTCAAGGGGAAGCAGAATATTTCCTGGTCAGCATTGTCCAGATCTGCTAACAATCCAGGGTCCTATCTCAAAGCTGGATGACATTTTGGAGACCGCCCCCCAGAAGAGAACTGTTTTTTGCTTTTTTTTTTTTTTTTGTTAGTCAGCAATCTCAATTTCAGAACTTTAGATATGACAGGTAGTAGTCCTAAATGAAACTAATTTACAACATTTCCTACCATGCAATTAACCTCTTTTCCATAAAATGTTGCTTTTTAAAATGTCTATTGCAAAATAGGCTCCTAAATGAATATAATTTCCCACCCACATTTTAGCAAAAATTATGTGTCATTTCACACCTTAATATATGCAGATTACAACAACTCTTAAAATCTGCCTTAGAAGTCAGAGTTTTCGATCTCTGGTTTTTGCCAATTTTTAAACTCTTGTCATTCACTGAACTCAAGTTGAGGGCCTGACTGGAAGTTAAGTTGAAACAAGATGATGAAATGGCCCAGGGCCTTACACCAGCCTTTTGGATACAGTCATAGCAAACCACCCCAACAATGCCAGACCCCACCTGATGAGGTCTGCATAGTAAGGCAAGGAGTGTGGGGTTGTCTGTTCAAGGGAAGGGGGTGGACAATTGCCCATTCCAATTTGGACCTTCCCAAGAGCATTCTTGAGGCCTTTCCTAAGGTCCACATTCATGGATCGCAACCCAATGGACCTTCTCGGTTTCGTGAAGCCATGCTACAAAGGTGGATTACTTAGGAAACAATTAGGTGCGTACACAAAGCAATTTGCAGGCAGCCGCACTCCTTCAGCTTTCTAAGTGAAGGGCCTTTCAAGGCTGATTTATAACACTGTCGTCTTCAGAAGGCAAAATAATTAATAGGAGCATGGACTTCTAATTTCAGTGACTTCCAGAGAAAGTGGATTTCATTTGATTTATGACGGCCGGTGACTTTGCATTTTATCAGTTCATTCACTCATTATTTATGCTGATGGCCAATTTCAATGGGTCGCTATCATCTAACTCGCTACTAATCAAAGAGAATTAGGGTTCACTGCATTATTTAGAAGTCGCTAATTTATCTTCAGTACAAGTAGTGAGAAGAGTTTGGGGCCTTCCACAAGAAAAAAACTGAACAGCTGGCTGAAGCCAGAAAATTTGGTCAGCATTATAAATGAGTCTTATCAGGGGTGTTGCAAGTTGATGAGTTTGGAATTGCAAGGAAAGAAGGGAGAAAGAGAAGAAAAAGAGAGAGAGCCAGGAGAAAAGACCAAACAGGATAGGGCTAAGGGGAAAAAAAAAGAAAAGGAAACAATCAATTACCCTTATGATCTGAGCAGCCCAGCCATCACGAAGGGCTGATCTAGCCTTATAACCCTGAGATTTGAGCATCTATATAATATTAGTATTAAAACATTCCCCAGCACCCTTCATTTCAGCTGAATAAACAAGTACGTTTGTGCTGAAATAACCAGGGATCCCTTGTTTCTCATTTTACAGTCATTTTAATATGTTCTAGACACAAGATAATGGATCATATTTAAACATGAGAAAATTAAGTCCCATCAGCAAGTAATAATACCCTATCATATTCAATCATGTTGAACAACAACCAGTACCAAAATGATCTTCCTCTAGGCAAGGTTAGAAAAACAACAATTTTTTTAAAAAGCTGTTGTTTTACTTTCAGAAAGACCCAACTTCAAAATCCTTCTGTGCTATTTCCTTGTAAGACGGTATGTTCTCTCACATTCACGCCACCAAACCTTCGCACGCTCTGATGCCTCTGTCCAGAACACTCCTATTTCAACTCCTATCAAGCAAATTCGTGTTTTAAATTTTAACTTACCAAATGTATCTAGATACCTTTCCTCTGCTTTCCAAGGGCATGAAACTTCCCAGTTAGCATCCTAATTGTCTCTATTCTCCAGGAGACTAGAAACTCCATGAGGGTAAGAATTGACTGATCTTGGCTGTCAAACCCCCAAACCCTGTTAGCCAGTGAATCGTCAGTATTGTTGAATATGTTCTTGTTTTACTTTGATGTTTTCTATACTGCTCAACAGCCATTCTCTTAGTCCCAAGACTACCCTTTAGGAAAACCAGATAGTGTTACATGCGTACCACAGAAACACTAGATTCTTAGCCACCTAGTAATTCTTTTCAGCTTAGAGAAAATAATATCAAGTTTTGAACCTTATGTTTGAATGGAAATGCCCAACACTTGCGGCTAATAGGAGACTTGCCAGCATGTTGGAGCACCTCTAACATATTTCCAAAAGGAATTAGAGATTCATAAAATCAAAGACTCCATCAAGATTTACAATCTTCATAATAAGCCTATTAGATGTTTTAAAAATCTCAAATAAAATACAAATATGGTTACAGACTAATATAAATGTTTTTAATCTTTTTATTCCCCAAAATAAAAAACCTCTTTTTAACTTATACTCGGCTCTCTTGCTAGTTTATGTCTGGCCTGATGCCAGACTCTCAAGATGCTCATGTAATAAATAGAGCCTTATTAACCCGGATAGAGCAGCCGTGCTGAGTTATGATTACGAAAGTTTCTATAATATGAAAACACCTTGTTTATCATCTTAGTGATCTAAAATAAAGTCTGGTATTCCAGCATCCATTTCCATCCCATTTCACAAAATACATGCTATGGCAAGTAAAATATCACTAGGAAACACAAACCACTTTACCTCCACACTGCCATCCATCGCTTACACCTTTGGCTACAGAGCCAGCAAACAGTGTTCTCTTACAACTCATACTGAAATGTGTGGCCACACCAAAAGTGATGTTGACGGCTTCCAATCTTTTGTAAATAGTTGTTTTTTTATCCCTCCTGCAAAACTATTTAGGGCTTTCTGAAGGCCTGAAGAACCGTATCAGTTAAGGTCAAACCTAGAAAATAGGATCTCCTCCAAATATTTACAAAAGTAGGTATTCATTGCAGGTAATTGAATATACAGCCGTGGAAAAGCGGCAAGAAGGCCTTCCTACTCCCAGACTGAAAAGACAATGGAAGACTGGGACATGGATCACCAATGAACGCTAAAACCTGGGCAGGCCGTATGCCACAGGAGTTGGAGCCACAGCAGAGAAGCTACCAGAGGTGGAGAGGGATGGGGACAGACAACCTGGCTCATCTCTTCCCATTGGTCAAATTCAATCGCTGGCCAGGGAGCTTGGGAACTGCTCCCTCCGGTGACAGCACCCTATGATAGAAAGCAAAGCAGAACACGGCTAAGAAGGGACCTGAGGGCAAGATGAGCCACCTTTCCTCCCTAAAGAGAACGTGCATGAGCCAGTGGGAAGGGAAACAGAAGAAACACACAGCAGAAGCTGTTGTCCTACACTTCTGCTGCTCCTCCTCCCCAGGGAGCATCTTTAGTGTCAGTACACAAGTAATTAGAGAGACATTAAGGTAACAACTCTAGAGGGTGAAATTATAATTTATTTAGGGTATCCTGGAGATTTATGAGCCCAGTTCTCCTTTGCATTTTGGAAGGAAATAGGCAAATATACAAGGCAGAAAAAGAAGCAGCAAGGCCTGGATGCCATGGATGGGCCTCACTAGAGCAGAGAGGCGTGTTTACAGGCCTGTTGAATAAATAGTAGCCTTGAGCAGAAAGCTGCTAATTCAGCCACTCAAGCAAAGGGCCTTTGCTCCACACCCCCCCAAAAAACCCATGCCCTGCTTAAACAGTGTATTATGCACAGATGATTGCTTGACCAGCAGCCAGGAAGTTTAAAAGGCCCAAGTGTGAATAAAGGATGCAACCACCAAGGCCCCAACCCACTTCATCCAGGAAGCCCTCCCTGCCCACAATAATTTCTGTAACAAGTAAGCTAAAATTACATCTTTCTGACCAGAGTCCAAGACCCTTAGTGGGTAGGAACCAATATCTACTTTGGTTTTCGTTGCTGTCTTTTTTTTTGAGACAGAGTCTCAAGCTGTCACTCTGGGTAGAGTGTGGTGGCATCACAGCTCACAGCAACCTCAAACTCTTGGGCTCAAGTTATTCTCTTGCCTCAGCCTCCCAAGTAGCTGGGACTACAGGTGCCCACCACAGCACCAGTTATTTTTTGTTGCAGTTGTCACTGTTGTTTTAGCAGGCCCAGGCCGGGTTCAAACCTACCAGCCTTGATGTTTGTGGCTGGCACCCTACCCACTGAGCTACTGAGCTATGAGCACCACCCTGTTGCTGTCATTTTTATTGAAGTAAAAAACACCTAGAAATCTGTCTTTATTTTTTTTTTTTGAGACAGAGTTTCACTATGTTGCCCGGTAGAGCGCCATGGTGTCACAACTCACAGCAACCTCCAACTCTTGGGCTTAAGCAATTCTCTTGCCTCAGCCTCCCTAGTAGCTGGGACTACAGGCACCCACCACAATGCCCGGCTATTTTTTGTTTGTAGTTGTCATTGATGTTTGTCAGGCCCGAGCTGGGTTTGAACCCTCCAGCTCCCGTGTATGTGGCTGGCGCCCTAGACGCTGAGCTATGGTGCCAAGCCCTAATGTTAAATCTTAACCATTTAAATATCATTTCCCAGTATGAAGTACACTCACACTCTTGTGCAACAGATCTCTAGAACTTTTTCATCTTGCAAAATTGAAATTTATACCCATTAAACACTAATTCCTCCTCTCCCTTTCCCGCTCCTCCTCGTCTTTGGCATCCACCTTTTTTATTCTCAGTTTATAGTTTTTGACTAGTTAATTCATGTGAGCAGAATCATCCAGTATCTGTCCTTTTGTGACCAGTTCATTTCATTCAACATAATATCCCTGAGGTTTATCCTAGTATGTGACAGGGTTTCCCTCTTTTTTAAGGTGGCATAATATTTCACTATATATGTGCATCGCACAATTTCTTTACCTATTCATTCATCAGTGGGCATCTGGTTGCTAGGCTGGCAGCTGTGAATAGTGCTACAATGAACATGGATGTGAAAATATCTTTTCAAGATCCTGTTTTGAATTCTTTTGGATATAAATGTAGAAATATTGTTGTTGGATTCTACTTTTAAATTTTTGATGAGCTTCTAGACCAGTGGTTCTCAACCTTCCTAATGCTGTGGCCCTTTAATATAGTTCCCGTGGGTTGTGACCCACAAGTTGAGAACTGCTGTTCTAAACTATTTTCCACAGCAACTGTACCATTTTACATTTTCACCAACAATGCACAAGAGTTCCAATTTCTCTATATCCTCACCAAGACAGGTTATTTTCTGTTCTTTTGATAATGGCCATCCGAATAAGTATGTGGGTATTACTCATGGTTTTGATTTTCATTTCTCTTATGAATACTGATATTCAGCATCTTTTCATATGCTTATTGGCCATTTGTATATCCTGTTTGGAGAATTATCTATTTAAGTCCTTTGCCCATTTTTAATGAAGTCATTTTTTTTGTTATTGAGTTGTAGGAATTTCTTACATACTATGGATTTAACTCCACATATATGTTTTGCAAATATTTCACTCTGTTGATTGCTCCTTTGATGCACAGAAGTTTTTAATTTTGATGTAGTTAGTTCTATTGTTTTATTTTTGTTTTTGTTGCCTATGCCTTAGCTGTCATAGCCAGGAAATCCACTGCACTAAAGCATTTCTCCTATGTTTTCTTCTAGAACTTTTATACTTTTAGGTCTTACTCTTAGGTCTTTAATTAATTTTTGACATAAAATATGGGTCCAACTTCATTCTTTTGCATATGGATGTCCAATTTCACCAATATCATTTGCTAAAGAGATTATTCTTCCCCCATTGTGTAGTCCTGGCACTCTTGCTAAAAATCATTTAGCCGTATACACAAGAGCTTATCTCTGGGCTCTGTATTTGGTCCCATTGGTCTATTTGAGTATCCTTATGTCAATACCACAACATCTTGATTATTGTTGCATTATAATACATTTTGAAATCAAGTAGTGTTGGAGGCTACCAGCTTTGTTGTTGTTTTTCAAGATTACTTTAGCTATTCTGGGTTCTGTAAGATTCCATATGAATTTAAAATTTTTTTTTTCTTATTTCTGAAAAAAATATCACTGGAATTTTAATAGGGATTATATATTGAATTTAAAGATTGCTTTGGGTAGTACTGACAGTCAACAATATTAAATCTTCCCATCCATGTACACAGGATTCCTTTCTACCTATCTGTACCTTCTTTGACTTTTTTCAGCAATGTTTTATGGTTTTCAGTGTACAGGTTTTTCACCTCCTTAATTCATTTTCCCCTAAGTATTTTATTCATTATGAAGCTGTTGTAAATGGGTTTGTTCCACTTTGGCTTTTGTTGTGGTTATTGGTTTTTGGTTCTGCCTCCGCTCCACACTTCAGTGCTTTGCACATCATGTTCAATGTTCAAGAATTATTTGTGTGACAAATGGAAGACTAAATGAGTAAACAAATTTGCTTCCCACTAACCTAAGTAGGGAAGTTAGGAGGTTTGAGGCTGCTTTTTCTTTCCTTCCAACCGTATGACCACCTGACCACCTCGGCTATTTCCTTTCAGGGCCATTGTTAAGGGTAAGAAATAACTTTTTAGCCTTAGCTCCTAACTTGTTTACACTGAAAAAGCAATTTTACCAAATGCAATGAAAACAGAGTTAGGTCTACGACTTTTTTCATCATTTGACCTTTGTCTTTTGTTTGAGACTTGCTTGTTACTCGCTTTACTTAAGTCTTTCTTTTCCTTTCTAATTTTAAATGGTTAGTATGAATTTACTCAGTAAGCTGGATGGGATCTATTTATTCAATGCTGAGTTTAAGGAGAGATGCTCCTAGCCAAAATAAAAAAATAATAATAATAAGTAATAGCAGTAGCATATCTACAGAAAACAAATGCACTTATTATCTTATTATCTTATCTTATTATTATTATCTTATTTAGAAAGTACACTTAGCATTCTCATTCCCATTTGCCCATGAAGGTCTTCATGAGCCTGACTTTGAGATCCTAGGGAATAATCTCCGTAGGAAGAGCAACAATGTAAATCAGGAGCAGAAATGATTGGGGATAGGTCCCAAAATTGTGACTGTAGACTCTAACTTGCTAGGGAAAATTAACTAGACAGATGAAGAAATTTTACATATTAAAATTCTGCCACCACTATTTCCTCCTATTTTGGACTTATTCCCTCTCTGCCCCTATGTGGTTCTTTTATTTAAGGGCACAACCCAGGCAAGCCCTTCCCTAGTTTTTTAGGTCTTTTTGTTTTGGTTTGTTTTTTTCTCCTCTCCATCCAAGTTACATGAAATTCAACAAAACAGATCTCCCTGGGCTGTAGTTACAAAAAACATAGACGTGTGGGACGTAGGAGCAGAGTGCTACAATTCAAGACCTCGAAGTAACAGAAAAGCCTGATGACACAATGGATGGCCTGATTCTTGGTTACAATGGTCGCAAAGCTCCCGACCTACAGCTACCTAGCATCACAACCTTCTCTTAAAAAGAAATGCAAGACCACAGTTTCATCACCACTATTACAAAATGTCCAGCTGAAGGTAGGAAGCGAGCACAAGACCCTCACAGGCAAAGACGAGAGACACAGAAGCCTGGGGAACACCAGGTTCATTGCCAGCAAATCATGACAGTCAGGCAAAAGCTGAAGAGTGGGAGTTTTTGAAACAAATGCCAGCTAAATGATCCATTCAGTTATACTCGATATGTCTGGTATAATATAGCTTGTTCTAGATGTGAAATAATACTGCCAAACCATGCTCACTAATGTGAAAACCATTGCTGCTGATAAGCCAAAGTGTTGTTGAATTTGTGCAACAGCCACCCATCTGCAAACAAAATATTGCATTAAAAAAATAACCCATGGCTCATAATTTAAGCCAACAAAGAGGATTGACTGAAAAATACAATTTATAAAAAGCAGATTTTTCCCGTGGAAACTTTTTTTCAAAAATAATATTTCACATTAACCCATTTAAGTTATATTTGATTTTATATAAAAATTATAGTAATTGTCCTTTACCTAACATGAATGTTATAATTATGCTTTCAGCTTTGCTGTTCAACACCCATCTATAAGAAAAGCATGGTGTGTTCACAACCACAAACAAATTTGCAGCGTCTGACGTGAGTCCTTTAAACATACGACTCTAAAATATCCATTGTTCATAAAATTCATAAAGGGCTGCATATGTACATCCCAACTCACTTTTCCATTCGATATATATGAAAATGCAATTTACTGTATGTCAAATGAAAAATGCGGTTTTCAAATGCATTGACAACAGGTGCTAGTTAAATGATCAGACGCTATTTGTTACCTCGTCCCTTACTCTCATTTGCAGCAAGATAAATTGCATTTTAGGAGAGTAGTGCGATCTAAGGGGTCTTGACATGTTTTTATTGATTTGCATAGGTTATATGCATGTATTCCTGTTTGTAGGCAAATAGTGCCACAAGTAAATTCAAGGCGCCGTGCCTGTGTTTCAAGAAAATTGGAGTCATCACGGGGGAGCCAAGATGGAGTGAGCCTGGGTAAAAGAGACACATCCAGCCTGCTGGAATCTCAGAACCTCTATTAAGATTTATAGGCTGTAGGATTCTTTTGGGCTTCAACATTATTCTTAGTAAACCCTTTCTGTCTTCTGTTGTTTATAAAAACTGGCAGCTTTAGCAAAGACAGAAGCTTAAGTTGTAGGTAGCACAATTTAACATAATAGTTCTCGCCTGTCCTCCAAATAGCCTAATGCTGATTTTGCAAAAGGAAAAGATAAAGGGGGAAGAAATGCCACATGAAACCACATACCATAGGCCGTTGCTCTGACGTGGATGGATTTGGCTGTCACTACAGAAAAGCACTGGTGAAATTTGATTATATTTCTAATGTCAGAATTTACTAACTTTTTAGATGCCTGGGTTCCATTTCTCATTTGAGTTTTCATTTTGTTACCTCAGCACCATCAGGCTCATCAGAGAGAGTAATGCACCAATTAGCCCAGGGAGTCACTCACTCAGAGGGGACTTTTTCATCCACAAGGGCGTCCCCTTTCAGCTGCCACCACCATAGCCCCGAGAGGGCCTTGCCTTTCTTCCATTAAGACCCACATGTCTCTTGCCCCCAACTCGACCCCTTCCCACCTTCATCCAGAGCATTCACCTCACCTTGGGGAGCCTGAACATTTGCAAAGGTATGGGTGGCCTTACATCTGCTCTGCAATTGCCTCATTTTAAATTTTGTCTTCTTATTTACCTGCATAACCCTGAAGGCTCACGATTTAACCAAGAAGTCCTTAAGGGGGTTAAATTCTATTTCCCATTGTACCAAGCTCGTGCCTTGCCCACAGGAAGGGTCTGATACAAGTACTTTAATATGATGCCAGCATGAGCACCGCCTTTGTATAGGGATTTATGCCATTCAAAGTGCTGTCCTACACAGTTTGGCCTCTGATCCTCAGAGCCAAGGTGTATAATGATCATGACCATCTTTCTCACTATCTCTGGCTTCAAGTAACTGGGCAGAGATGGCTCAGGGTAGTCCAAGTCTCCTGGCAGTTGAGGGTGGAGCAGGTACCAGAATGCAGAACCCCAGTCCAAAGCCTGCCCCCTTCTGGAGACCACACTCCTCACACAGCGTATCTATCCTTCAGGAGGAACTCAAACCAGCTTCCTGTGCAACATCTTCTATAATAGAAAAACAGATTACTCATTCACCCACTGGTATGCATGTCCTTATTTCAAGAAGGCACACACACTATGCTGAACATAGGAAGACACATGTATATATATTCAGAGCTTATTTAGTAGCTGGGTCCATAATGGTCAATAATTGTGCCTTTTTTCTTCCCTGAGCTCATTCATTCATCTCTTTAACCACTCATAAAAGCCTATTTTCTTTTCCATGCATTGTGCCAGGCCCAAGGCAGCAAAGTTGAATGAGAAAGACATTCTGCCCTCATACAGCTTGCAGTCAAGTGCTGGAGCTTCCCACCTCTTTTGACCTTGATTTACTTTACAGCTAACTTGGTGACCCAGCACATGTAGGCACACACATACAAGCATCCCTCTGAAACAAAAGTAACATGAAATGACATTTCACCTCAGCATATGCAATGTACTTTGACATATCCTATCTTCTAAAATTCTGTTTTATTTCATTTTTTTAAAATGATATCTGCAGCGCTCTAATTTGATTTCACCAAAAACTAATGGATTGTCAAACCCACAGTTTGAAAACCACTCATCCAGTGAGACTGTAAAATAACTTACACCAGAGATCAACAAACACTTTCTGTAAAGGGCCAGATGGTAAATATTTTAAGGCTTTATGGACCAAGTTGTAAAATAAAGAGTATTTCGTAGAGACTAAAAAGGGGGGAGAAAAATTTGCCATGTAATTTTCACTGACAAAATGCAAAATATTATGTAATTAACAGTTAAGTATAATTTTTTTGTAACATAGGCTTAATAATGAGATGCATGGAATTTATTTTCGGACACTGAAATTTAAATTTCATATCATTTTTATCTGTCATGAAACATTTATTCTTCTTCTGATTCTTTTTCAGCTATTTAAAATGTAAAAGCCATTTCTGGCTTGCAGACATGTGAAAAGAGGAGGCAGATCAGAGTTTGCCAACCTCTGATTTGGAGTAAGACCAATTTTCATTGATAACTCTAAAATTTCAGTTGTTTTCACTGCAATGCCAGGCACACAGAAAGACCCAGAAAAATGTGGGTATCTAAATAACCAATGAACTTTAAACAAGCTGTGAGCGAGGCCCCATTTTCTCCATCTACCAATGGAGAAACAGAGATATAAGAGTAAGGTGATCCAAGTCTCTGGCCCAAGGCTAGGTGCACAGGCAAATTCACCAGCAGAAATAACCATGCATTTAAATAAACAAATTTTCTTTTATACTACGCAGGTTACCAAAGAGCCAAGACCAACACTCGCTTCCTCTTGGCGATCACACTTCAGGGTGCTTGGGTCTCAGAGTTTCCGAACTGTAGTCAGTAGGCTAGAACATAAGTTACCACTGAACCTCATTCATACATGAGTCTTCGTGGTATAAACTGTACTAAGTGGGGTGTGTATGTGGAGACGCACCCATCATCCCACTCAAGGTCCCCACATACACATCCCACTTCCCTGCGCATTTGGCTGAGGGCCCCAGCAGCCAGCGGGAGCAGCAGGGTTCTCAGAGTGGGTGGCAGCATGTGGCAACCACAGCGTGAGACCCAGTCTCCCAAGTTTGGCTGGAGTCAATGTGCATATGTTCTTCCTGAGAGCAATCATTCCACAGAGACAAACCATAGCATTCCAGCCTTCAGATTATATTTATGTTCAATAATAAATAAAGCTATTCAAAGCTTCCAAGGACACATGTGCTGCACTTCAGAGTTAGGAGGCCCATGGAAGAAGATGATGGAAACACACCCGCCAGGCAAACGTGTTATCTTGTCATGCTGGGAAGGCTTCAGGAAAAAGAGTGTCACATCTAGAAAGCAGACAGACTCAATGTTAGCCAAAATCATGCTTCTCTTTACTCCAAACTGAATGTCCAGCACTCTGTTTGATGAACTCTGCTAGACATGAGTCCCAGAGCTAGGGAGGATACGAAATATTGTCATAAAGCCCTGGCAACCTCAGCATTTACAACTCAGTTAAGGGTCCCTATGACAGTAGAGATGTTGATCTTTAAACAAAAGCATACACAAATAAACACACTTAAACTCAACATACTCAACTCAAAGGATGTGCTGACAACAGCCAATGGTCTAAAACTAAATATGAGAAGTTAAACAAATTTGAGATTACCAGTAGACAGTCTGCATTTTGTTGTTGTTGTTTTAGAGACAGAGCCTCACTCTGTCACCCTGGGTAGAGTGCCATGGCATTATAGCTCACAGCAACCTCAAATTCCTGGGCTTGAGAAACCTTCTCATCTTAGCCTTCCAAGAAACTGGGACTACAGGCATTGGCCACAACATCTGGCTATTTTTATTATGGTTTTAGAAGAGATGGGGGTCTCTACTTTTGCTCAGGCTGGTCTCAAATTCCTGAACTCAAGTAATCCACCCGCTTCGGCCTCCCAGAGTGCTAGGATTACAGGTGCGAGCCACCATACCTGGCCTGACACTTCACATTTTATCATGACTTATACAGAGCTCCTTAGCCTCAAGGTACTCAGGGTCTGAATAATGTATATTTTGAATAGAAAAAGGAAAAACTGAAAAATTATAAGTTATTCTTCACAGTTCCTTAATAGCACAATGAAACAGTATCTTGCCCCCCATATTAAGAGTTTCACTGCTTTTTTGTCACTTTTCCCCTCTAGTCTGGTCTGAAAATGAACAGACACGTAGATACACACTAGCACATATGTGAGTGCACAACATACACACACACACACACACACACACACGATGAAAACAGAGGCAACTTCATAGGCCCAACGTCTATGGCACTAAAAGTAAAAGTAGATCAGGAGGACAGAATGTGGTGACAATCCCTAAGTGAAAACTCTACAAAGAGAACTCATTGTTCAACCAATCATAACTCTACATTCATCATAACTGTACGAGCCTTTTTAGAGTTTACAAAAAGTTTTTACTTAGATCAACCCTCGGAAAAAAGCACTAGCATCTTTACTTTGCAAAATGGAAAAATGAGGTTGAAAAAAGAGAGGGCTCCCAGGTCTTTGGTAGTAATTTTTTATGTTAAGAAATCTGAAACCTGGGCCACAGACAGAGTGGCAGAGGCCTGGGAGGGTACACAGGCCTGGGAAGTGAAAGGGGAATGAGGGAAGAGAAAGTAGGAGAACTGGATGACCCTGGAAGAGTTGATGAAGTCCTACCAAGAGGAAAAAAAGTTTAGAGTCAGCTGATGTCAGAAAACAAATTGTAAAGTGTTTTTATTAAACGGACGCTTCCTAAACCAGGTGAATGTGAAGGTAGCAAGGTCATCATTTAGATGCATCCTAAAGAGGATAACTGGAAGACATCAAGGTCAAAAGCAACAAAGCTTTTCATTCTCTTGCAGATTCCAACAATCTGCTGGGTAGCAAACAGGGTGATGCGGTAGTTAGGGCCACTGCGGACCAGAGAAAAGGCAAAATGAAAGAGGCATCCTGGTCTAGCTGGAGTCCCTCAAGGCTCCCCCAGGGAGTTGATTTGTCTACACACACTCCCCATCCTTGCACGCCCTTACTACTACAGAAAAAGAAGTACGTTCAGCAGATTCACAACACACGCACTTTGTTTGTGCTTATTAAATAAAAAGAAAGGATCACCTTCAACTATATTAATGATGGACTGGTGGATGAAGGATGCCTGTGAAAATTCACAACATCTGTTTGCTCCACTCTCTTCTCAGCATGCTGCACCTATTTCTCATGCTTAATGATGCTCAGCCACTCTGCAAGTTTTACGAACAAATGTGTGTTTAGCCACATTCATCATTCTGAATGAGCGTTCTTGATGAAGCCTCCACTGGCCTGTTTCGCTCTTTGTGCTACACTTTAACAAATGACAACTGCTCTACGTATTTTTCATTTGTTAAAAATAAAAAGCTAAGTGAAGGATAGGCCTGGAAGATTTTTTCCCCTTCCCTTTGACTCCTCAAAACCCTTCAGGGCACCATCCATTGTATTTCTCTATCCACCAGCCAGGGCGTGGGAGAGGGACAACTCGCCCAGAGTCTTTGCTGTTGGATGGCCATTGGCCACGTCAAGGCATGCTCTCCTGCCTACCAGAATCTTATATTGGCAACGGATTGTCTCTCCTTTCTCTAATCACCTCTACTCTCGGAATTTCTATCACACAGCCTCATATTGAAGTATACTCCTTTGCTCTTCACTGGACAAGACTTTAAACCAATAGCTTGGCAAGAAACCAGCATTTCCTGATTTCTTGCCAACCTATTGTATTACCAAGAATGCTTAAAACAGAGTTGATCACAAAATAGGAAACAAGTTAATACATGTCAGATTGAGCAGTAATATCTCTCCCTAGGTCTCAGGGAAAAAAAAAAAAAGTCACGATGATAGCTTAGTTTTTACAAACAAGGAAACACATTACCACAAACTCAGAAACGTTAGCTCATCCAAGAAGCTTGACTTTTTTTATCCCTGAAAAATTTAAACTCACGGTCCAAACGACCCACATAAATCAGGTCAAACCAGCTGGAATCCAAGAGTTCAAAACTGGCAAAAGCATTATAATATGTTAAGAAATAATCTTTCAGAATTTATTTTCAAGTGATTGTTTTTGTTCTGGTTATTTAATTAGGTGCACAAAAGCAGGAAAAAATAAGGTATTTGCTCTGTATTAACTATTCAGAAACACTGAAAATCAGTTTAAATTCTATTTCATAAGACAATACATTTTTCTCTGTATTTGCAATGCTGAATATTGTATTAGTATTTGTATTGCATTTGACTCAGCATGTATTGCAAAGCACTTTACAAATGAAATAATCCCATTATATATTCGATAAAGCTGCACTGTTGTATCACCAGTTTTAACCACAGTGGTCAGTGGTTTTCCCCTCTCGATAATGTTATGGACATTTGTAAAAGAGAAAGCTTCAGTCATCAAATTCAGTTTCTTTTCCCCTAACCTTCTTTAATCTGCCCCTTTAGTCATTGTGGTTTTTAATATATACTTCGTTTACTGAATTGTAAATATATTTCGAACAAGCTTCTGGGATCAGGTACGAAGAGCCTTTTGGACATATCAACTCAACAACAAAGAAGCTAAACCTTAAAAAGAAATCTTTTTTCTTTTTTTTTTTATAATTTTATTGAATCATAGTTGTGTACATTGGTGTAATCATAGGCACAATGTGCTTCATATACAATCAGAAATTTTTTTTTTTTTTTTATTGCTGGGGATTCATTGAGGGTATAAGAAACCATGTTACACTGGTTGCATTTGTTAGGAAAAGACCCTCTTACAATCGTGTTTTGCCCCCAAAAGGTGTGGCACACATCAAGACCCCAAAACCCCACCCCCTTTACTCCTTCCCTCTCTCTGCTCTTCCTTTCCCCACCCGTCCATCATTCTTCTTCTCTCTGCTCTCCCCTTCCTTCACCCCCACCGTGTCAATAATTGTCATTAATTGTCCTCACAT
>CAUYON010122575.1:0-15662 GCA_963573935.1 Arctocebus calabarensis | reverse complement strand
TGGCGGGCGCCTGTAGTCCCAGCTACTAGGGAGGCTGCGGCAAGAGAATCGCTTAAGCCCAAGAGCTGGAGGTTGCTGTGAGCAGTGTGACGCCACGGCACTCTACCCAGGGCGATAAAGTGAGACTCTGTCTCTACAAAAAAAAAAAAAAAAAAATCTCTCTGAAGTATACTTCACCATTTCTTTTATTGCTCTTTTTTGCATTTATCTTTTATATAATTTTTTAAAGCCAGTGATAAGAAAACAGAAAAGAAATACAAAGACTGGACCTTTCATCTGAATTCTGTGCGGAATTGAGAGACACTTAGTACCAGACTCCCATGCTATTGTGACGATTAATTCTCACATGGTGCTCTGTGACATGCTTGTGAGTACATGGCCCCTGCTCAGTAGACACTACATTAGCACAAGTATATGCTGTTTACTACACACTGCCTCAGACATTGCTGCCTTGAAATGGACAGAAAACCATGTTATCTTTCAAGAAAGTATTTGTGTTTTGGTGAGAGTGTGGGTGTAAGGGACTCAGTGTGCTCAGTGTGCTGTACCTGCTGTCCCTAGCTGAATCCTCTTGATAATGGGTCTGGGGAGAGCATCATCTACATTTGAGGGACTTTTTATAGATGCCACTTCAAAGACCCCTTCCAAACCTGCAGAAGCCCTTGACTTAAATTGAGGTGCAGAGTCCCAAATGATGTATACACACAGCAAAGCTTGAGGGATAAGAGTCAGCTAAGAGGTTCTCAGCCCAGGCTTCTAGTGGGTAACATTTGGCCAATTAAAAGAAATCTCATCACTTGTGCCCTCCCCCGCACATTGTTTTTTGTGACTATATTCAGATTGTGGGCAGGTTGTGGTGGCTCATGCCTGTAATCCTTGCACCCTGGCAGATTGAGGCAGAAGGTTTGCTTAAGGTCAGGAGTTCGAGACCAGACTGCACAAGAGTGAGACCCCTGTCTCTACTAAAAATAGAAAAACTGAGGCCAGAGGACTGTTTGAGCCCAAGAGTTTGAGGTTGCTGTAAGCTATGATGATGCCATGGCACTGTATCCACGGTGACAGCATGAGACTCTTTCTCAAAAATCAAGTTGTGATTTAATTGTTCCTACTCTTATCACAGTGGTAATTATAGTCCATCTTTGTTTATTAACATCTGATAACTTATTTCTCCCAATATATTCATTTGTTAAGGTGCTCTTTGCAATACTCTTTTGCTATAAAGTTTATTATTTTTCTCTCTGCCATTAATGCTATCTTGGGGGGCAATTCAGTAAGTAGCTGGGACTACCAGCACCTTCCAGCATGCCCGGCTATTTTTGTTGTTGTTGTTATTGTTGCAGTTGTCATTGTTGTTTAGCAGGCCCAGGCTGGGTTTGAACTTGCTTGCCTTGGTGTATGTGGCCAGCGCCCTAACCACTGAACTACAGGTGCCGAGCCAAAAAATTATTGACAGTTTAATAACCAGAATCCACAGATAACTCAAACGTATTAGCAAGAAAAGAACAAGGGATCACATCTCAGGGTGGGCAGGGGACTTGAAGAGAAACTTCTCTGAAGAAGACAGGTGCATGGCCTATAGATATATGGGAAAATGCTCATCATCCTTAATCATCAGAGACATGCAAATCAAAACTACTTTGAGATACCATCTAACTCCAGTAAGATTAGCCCACATCACAAAATCCCAAAACCAGAGATGTTGGCATGGATGTGGAGAAAAAGTAATACTTCTACACTACTGGTGGGAATGCAAACTAATACTTTCCTTTTGGACAGATGTTTGGAGAACACTTAGGGATCTAAAAATAGACCTGCCATTTGATCCTACAATTCCTCTACTAGGTATATATCCAGAAGACCCAAAATCACATTATAACAAAGATATTTGTACCAGAATGTTTATTGCAGCCCAATTCATAATTGCAAAGTCATGGAAGAAGCCCAAGTGCCCATCAACCCACAAAAGGATTAATAAAATGTGGTATATGTACACCACGGAATATTATGCAGCCTTAAAGAAAGATGGAGACTTTACCTCTTTGATGTTTACATGGATGGAGCTGGAACGTATTCCTCTTAGCAAAGTATCTCAAGAATGGAAGAAAAAGTATCCAATGTACTCAGCCCTACTATGAAACCAACTTATAGCTTTCATGAAAGCTATAACCCAATTATAGCACAAGAATATGGGGAAAGGGAGGGGAGGGGAGGAGGGATGATGGGTGGAGGGAAGGTAATTGGTGGGACCACACCTACAGTGTATCTTGCAAGGGTACATGAGAAATTTACTAAGTTTAGAATATAAATGTCTTAACACAATAAGAAAATGCTGTGAAGGCTTTGTTAACCAGTTTGATGAAAATATTTCAAATTGTATATAAAACCAGCACATTGTACCCCATGATTGCATAATGTACACAGCTATGATTTAATTTAGAAAAATTATTGGCAGATTAATAATTTTTTACAATTTCATATTAGTGTTTACAGAAGAATGTACTTTATTCTTTTTCAGGGGAAGGAAAGCTTATTAGCTGGCAAATGAGTAAAGCTTATTAGCTGCAAATGAGTAGGCTGGCAGACTCGTTTCTCAAAGTATATTATTTCCTACTCTATTATTTATAATGTATAGTTAAAATTTCTATGTATTTTTTCTCGTTTTAGACAAGGTCTCAGTTTATTGCCCCTGGTAGAGTGCTGTGGCATCATAGCCTCAAACTCTTGGGTTTAGTTGATCCTCTTTCCTCAGGCTCCCAAGTAGCTGTGACTATAGGTGCTTACCAGAACAACTGGTTAGTTTTACAGATAGAGTCTCACTCTTGTTCAGGCTGGTCACAAACTCAAGAGCTCAAGCAAACCACCCACATCAGCCTCCCAGAGTGCTAGGATTATGGCAGGGTGAGCAACCATGCCCAGACAGTTTCTATGTATTTGTGTGCATAAAACATAAGCATTATTTGATCAACTTTGTGTTGTTGCCTTCTTCACTTCTTTTCATTACTCTTCACAGTTATAAAATCTGCTCTGAATATTCAGTTCAGATTGTGTCTGTGCATTGGAGGCCTGTCTGTCCCTTTGAGATAAATTCTAAGTCAGAGAAACTGGGTAAACCAAAAGCTCTGCTATTTACTAGAAATGGGCAAAATATTCGCATAAAAGAAAAACACTTTTTTTAATCAGTTTTTTTATGATTTTAAGCATGAACACACGAGAAACTGCTAGAATGACATCTAATATATAGTAAATGTTCAGAAAATTGGTGCACTTCTTGCTGTTATGTCATACTCTGTATATTTCATAAACTCTCAATTACATGTCATGCATAAATTCTTCCCTCAGTGGTCTGCCTCTGTGCTATTCAGAAGTGTAACTTTAAGATCCTGAGGCATTGGTGTCATTGCTGAGCTTTTTAGAAATACAGACTGTCAGACCTTGCCCAGCTGTGCATCCTGGATAGAATATGCATTGGAACAAATCTCCAATATACCAAATAAAATTTGAGAAACATGCTACTAACTCACCATGACTTTCCCATTTGAGGACTAGACACAACTGATTCTATTTGATGTAAATGTAACACTCAAAAATATGTAATTTCTGTGATGATGCTTTTTTTAAATATTTATATTTTATGTAAGCATAGTATCTACACTAACTTTGTGAATCTTACATCTTATGTCATTCTCTTTCCACACAGGTAGACAATGCCTTAAGGAATATTAGTGTCTTTAAATTTATCTTCTTAAACTTAGATCATTCAAATGGGTCAGAGCCAGGACTCTTAATTCTCTCATTTTTTCATGGGTCAAATTAAGAACTTTGCCTATGGCCACATGGTCATAATTAATTAATGAATTTATTTATTTATTTATTTTTGATTATTGTAAAACCATTGACATTTAGTTATATAGCCACAGAATTGTCTCTGGAGGATTGGAAATAGCTGAGCACTAAGAACTCTGCCTAGGGCTACATGGTCAATCTGGTTTTTAATTTATTTTTATTTCAGGAACTGTTGACATTCAGGGATGTGGGAATAGAATTCTCTCCAGAGGAGTGGGAATACCTGGACACTGCTCAGCGGAATTTGTATAGAGATGTGATGTCAGAGATCTCCAGGCACCTGGACTTTGTAGGTGAGAATGACTGACCTCCAAAATTTCTAATCTACCAGAAGAGTTTATTTCTTTCCTTTGCACAATGTGTTTGAGAGCTTGTGCTTTGCATAAATAAGTTTCAGAATCCCATTTTCAGGAATAAAAATGGGGACTTGTTAACATAACAAAAGACTTTTTATATTGACCTCATTATTTACCTTTCTTGTGATGATTTTCAAAAGAGTCTCACTCTGTGGCCCTAAACCAGAGTACCATGGCAGCATAGCTCACAGCAGCCTCAAAGGCCTGGGCTTTAATAATCCAGGCTTTCAGAGAAGCTGGGACTACTAGTAGCTGGCACCCACCACAATACTCTGGCTAGTTTTTCTGTTTTTATTTTTTTGAGACAGAATCTCACTTGTCGCATTCAGTAGAGTACCCTGGCGTCATAGCTTACAGCAACCTCAAACTCTTGGGCTCAAGTGATTCTCTTGTCTCAGCGTCTTGAGTAGCTGGGACTACAGGCACCCACCACAATGCCTGGCTATTTTTAGAGATGGGGTCTCACTCTTGCTTAGGCTGGTTTCAAACCTATGAGCTCAGCAGTCCACCCACCTTGACCTCTCAGAGTGCTAGGATTACAGGCATGAGCCACTGCACTCAGCCTAGTTTCTCTGTTTTTAGTAGAGACTCAGTCTCACTCTTCTCAGGCTGGTCTTGAACTCCTGAGCTCAAGCAGTCCATTTGCCTCTGCCTCCCAGAATGCTGGGATTACAGGTGTGAGCCAGTGGACCCAGCCTTCATTCTTTTTATTTTTGATTCAGTCACACTTGAAAGTGAAGTACAGAGTCCACAAATCTAAAATGCTTCTTAAATAGTCTGCAGGGGCTGTCAGAGTATAGTACAGTAGAACTTCCATAATTGACCTCCTCCCTATATTGACCACCTCCTTAAGTTGACCTAGTTAGCATAGGTGGGACATGTACCAGAAATACCTATGAATGCAGTAGGCCTAGTTCGTACCTTGATCTCCTTCATGTGTTCCCCACCCTGTTATTCCCCTTGGTGGTCAACTTAAAGAGGTTCTGTTGTATTTAGGAAAATAATTTTTTAGAATCTTGGGTAACATTCTGTCTTTTAGGCCAGCCATGATGGCTCATGCCTGTAATCCTAGCACTCTGGGAGGCCAAGATAGGTGGATTGCATGAGCTCAGGAGTTCAAGATCAGCCTGTGCAAGAGGAGAACCTGTTTCTAAAAAATAGCCAGGTATTATGGCAGGTGCTTTTGTAGTCTCAGCTACTTGGGAGACTGAGGCAAGAGGATCATTTGAGCCCAAGAGTTTGAGGTTACTCTGAGCTATCAAGTCATGGCACTTGTTCCAGGGCAACAAAGTGAGACGCTGTCTCAATAAAACATAAACAAAAAAAATTCTCTCTTCTCTACTGAGTATGGTAGCAAGTTGAAAATGGAAAATTTGTCTTTTTCTAATAAAATAGAACTTGCTGTCTCTGAGATAGACCCGAAACAAATCCAAACACCCAGGTAGATGGGAATGAATGAAGCAGGTGACACAGGTGATAGGTCCAAAGGTCAAGCAAGATGCCAGACTGTAGGTTGTGGATTTAGAAGCTCTGACACAAGGAAACTAAGTTTTTAGAAGCCTAAGTTTATTTCTTCTGCCCTCACAGAAGGAAAATCTTTTTCTCATGCTCTTAAATTTTCTGAGGATTGATTTTTCTTAAGATACTAAAAAACATTATCTGAGACTTCCCTTTTCCTTTCAGTAAACTTTCGTCAAATTCACAGCAAGAGCCAAAGTTCTTGGCTTTGCCTGGTAGGGCCTATATGATCTCATCCATTCACTGGGGGTTCTTGAGAAAATCCTTGCATATTTCTTACTACCTCTGTGTTAAAACATTTTATAAAGTTTTGTTTTGCCTCGTGAGAGAAGTGTGTGAGCATAGTAGTGGACATGGTGATATTTGGTTTAGAAGTATCAGAAATACTGTAGGACACATGTCAAATATTTTCTGTTTAATTAACTTTAATCCCATGGAGAGTTCACAGGAAATTCTCTAGGAATTGAGATGCTGTAATTTAATTAGTACACAAGGCAGCTCCCTTTAATTAAATATTAAATTACATATTAAATATTTAAATGATACAGAAAAGTGCATGCAAAGGAGTAAATTTGGCATGGATATCAATAAAGAAAGAGACATTGGGGTAATAAATTCAGTCGCTCTGGTTCAGCAAGGGTCGTCTTACGGACCTAAAAAAAACCTCCAGTCCATGTCTTGTCATTATTGGAAAGGGGGAGCACAATCTCCCCAAACACAGGCTGGACTAAAGGTGGTTCTATTAAGTAAGCCCAGCAGATGTGTTCTGCTATAGCGGCAGATAAAGAAATACAATAAAAGGAGAAAACACACCTTGACAGAGTTCTGAGCTATCCTTGTAAGGCAAGCCAGGAACTTGTTCTCAGGTGTTGGAGGAGCCTTGAGCAGTCTTTTAAAAGAATTGGTGTCCTGGAATAATTTATTAAGTGATCATCATGTTGCCAGGGTGTCCCTTGTAGTTGGAGCAGGAATACTTGTGGATTCTTCTGAAGACTTATCCATTGAAAGGACTTCTGGATTGAAATGGTCCTTCCAGCTCATGTGTGGTCCTTTTCATTGGGAACCACACAGGTCATGTTGATGTGGGAACACATTCATATTCTCTCTCCTATAGTAAGACTGGATAAGGTCCTTCCCAGTGGGTTAAATCCAAGGATAGTACAAATAATCATCAATCCTTTGGCCACGCCAGGCCTCTGAAATGCTGACAAGTTATCAGTGCTTCAATTCAAAAGATTAATAGTTATAAGGGCTTTATTAATAAGCCCTCTGAAGTGAATGATACAGGGGTCATAGCCCTCTTTTTTTTTGAATGTAAGTTTTTAAAGTGCAATTAGTATGTTCTACAGTGGCTTGTCCTGTGGGGTTGTAAGGTATTCCTATAGTATGTTGAATTTGCTAATTAAGGAAGTTTTGAAAAGTATTACTGGTATAACACAGGCCATTGTCTGTTTTTAGTTTTTTGGGAATTCCCATATGAGCAAAACATTCTAGTAAATGGGAGACAGCAAGTTTTTTTCTATTTTATGGGGTAGCATGGATATACCCAGTATGAGTGTCAACAATGACACGGATAAACTTAAGTGTGTTAAATGATCTATAATGTGTAACATCTGTTTGCCATAATTCATTATTGTGTAATCCTGTAGGGTAGTAGCTTTTTCCAGGGGAAGGAAGGACCTTGCACAGCTTGACAATCAGGGTCAAAGCTCCTATTTGTTTAGCAAGTTCAGGAGGTAATTTGAACTGATATGCTAATCTTTTGGTATTAAGATGATGAAATGCAAGGGAAGCTGAAGCCTTTTGTACTGAGACAGTAAATACTTATTTTTCAGAAATTAGTGTATCAACTTGTTCATTACCTAAGGCCAGAGGGCCTGGCATTTTAACATGGGCTCTAATACAGGTGATAAAATAAGAGTGTTACGATTGCAGAGGAAGGTTTATAATTCTAACAACAGAGAAATTGAGACCAGCCTGAGCAAGAGTGAGACCCTGTCTCTAAAAACAGCCTAGCTTTGTGGCAGACGTCTATAGTCCCAGCTGCTGGGTAAGCTGAGGCCAAGGAATCACTGGAGTCCAAGAATATGAGGTTGCTATGAGAGACAAAATGAACCTGTCTCTCAAAAATTAAAAATAAAAATAAATTAAAAAATAAAAATAGAGAAAGCAAAGGCTCATTATTAGTTTTTTTGACTTGGGAGTTAAGTAAATGCTGGGTTGTAAACACTGCATCCTGGTAATTACTTATGATGTTAAGTGACTGGTCATTAATAGTTTGAAAAGCTAGGATGATTGTTGCTAACTTGGCTTGTTGAGTAGTTTTGTGTCCTGAGAAAGTTTTATACGTCCAATGAGTTTGTTCAAGCCAGGGAGTTCCTATTAAACTATTTTTTTTAAAGCCATCAGTAAAGACATTTAAAGCCTGTAGTAAAGGCTGAAAGGAAGTTAAAATTAGTTAAAAGAAAACAGTAGAAATCAATTGTAAGAGAAGATGTGAGATATTTTGATGAAGTAAAGTAAAAAGTCTGGGAGGGCTATTTATATAGTTAATGAAGAATTAAATTTTCTACCTGGTCAGCAGGTGCTGGTAAATGTATATTGTGTATTTCTTTTTTGATATTTGTAAGCAATGATGTCTTGCTTTACTAATTATCTTAGCAAGTTGTTTTACTTTTGTATAAATGTATTTTTTAGGTGTGACTGATTAAAAAGACCCATTCTAGAATTAAACAATTTTGGAGGTTTTGAAACAAGATGTCTGAACTGCTTGTGGGTATGTTACTTATTAATAATTCAGTGGGAAAAGTTAAATCATATCTGAAGCAAAACTTTGTTTTACAGTATTTAAAATGAGAGATGATTGAGTTTTAGCTTCTGAAGATAAAATTCATGGGGAATTGAGTTGAGGGTCACCTTTTAATGTGTTGAACAAATAAGACACTTGATAATTAGGAATTCCTAAAAAGATCTAAGCCAATTAATGTGGCTTAATAATTGTTTTAAACTATTTAAAATTGAGTTGAAAGGGAGAATTGAACTCTTTTTGAGACTGAGTCTTACTTTGTTGCCCTTGGTGGAGTGGCATGGTATCATAGCTCTTAGCAACCTCAAACTCTAGGGCTCAAGTGATTCTCTTGCCTCAGACTCCCAAGTAACTGGGACTACAGGCACCTGCCACAATGCCCGTGGGTTTTTTTGTTTGTTTGTTTGTTTGTTGTTAAGAGACAAAGTTTTGTTCTTGCTTAGGCCGATAAGGCAATCCACCTACCTCAGCTTCTCAGTGCTAGGATTACAGGTGTGAGCCACCAAGCCTGGCAAAAACTGAACATTTTGAGGGTAAATGGTAGAGTTGTTCAATCTGTATGCTAAATAAGAAATGGGAGTAGTTGTCTGTACTTTTTCTGGGACTATAATTAAACCATGATGAGAAATCTGTTGTTGAAGGCGTTTATAGGCATCATGAAGAACAGCTTTTTTGTCTGATGCCATGAGATTTTCCTCCATTTAGTGATAAATTAAAAACGTTGAAAGCAGTTTTCTGATTGGTTTTATAATCTTTCCAACTTGAAGTTGGCAAATTGTGGGACTATTTCTAATCCCTATGGTAAGACTTTCCACTGCTAACATTGAAATGGTTCTTGTAAGTTAATGCTAGGGATGGAGAAAGTGAATTTTTCATAGTCTTGAGATGCCAAAGCTATAGTGAAAAAGCAGTCTTTTAAGTCTATGACAAGTGGTATCGTTTGAGGTGCTGGTGAGCCATGGGTTGACTGACAACTTTAATTGCTCTTAGGTCATGGAGAAGTCCCCCTTTTCCTGACTTTTTAGGTGTAGTAAACAATGGGCTATTCCAAGGAGAAATTGATTTTTCTGTGTCTAGCTTTAAGCTGTTGTTTTATTAAGATTTGTAGTTGGTGAAGTCACTCTTTTGAAAGTGGCCATTGATCTACCCAGATTGGCATTTTATCAGTCTAGGTTAATGGGGGACTGTGATCAAGGCCCACACTAAAAAGGAAGTATCTAGACAATAGTTTTGCACTGAGTAAGTAAATTTCTTCCACTGAGTAAGTAAATCTCTCCCCCAAAGTGAATAAGGCAGGGAGAGGATTAAGGGTTTTACAATTCCAGTTCTTTTTTATGGTCTAGTAATAGTTAAGTATTGGGAGCTTTCCCAGGCCTCAGAGGGGCCTACAACTCCCATGACATTACAACTTTATGGCTTTTTAGGACAATTAAGGGGCTTTTGGGAAGTTGAAATAATGGAAACATCAGCCCCTGTATCTAGTAACCCATGAAACGTGTGTTTTCCTATAGATACTATAATACAGCATCTAGAGGAGTTAATAGTGGCAGTCCAGTTAACATTGGTGCTGCCAAACCCTTTATTTCCTCTATGATAGTGTTACAGAATTTCTTCTTCAGTACGTCCTTGGTGTTGGAATTCAAAGAATGAATCCATGGACCACAGATCAATGGGAAGACAGCATTTATTTTACAGAAAAGAATACAGAGAAAAGGCACCAGAGCTCCTGGCAGAGGAAAAACCTGTCAGAAAACATCTGCCTGGGTCCTAGGGTTTTATATATATAGCCCAACAAATGAATGGATACAATCTTTTAGGTGCCTAGGCCTAGGAAACCATGAAATTGACCAGGCCTGGGAAGTGGGGTTCTTGGTTCAGCCACAAGTGCAAGGGGAGGGAGACAGAGGGAGGGCGGAAACACTGTGGAGGTGCTCCTTGAGCTGGTAACCTGGAGGTTTCCCCTCAGCAGCTGTCGGCCCCCCTGGCAACTGGAGCCTCCCGCCCCCCCATTCTCCATCCCGCTGGCTTTTCTCCTGGCTGCTGCTGTACCAACTCGCAGGAGCAGAACTGGCAGGTCGTCTGGTCAACACCAGCTGTGCTGGCTGGGCACCACCCCCCTGTAGAGATAGGGCAGAGCCCCAGGCACTGTGTAGGGTAGGAGCTGTTTTTGTTTTTCTGGGATAAATACAGGTTGTAGGGAATAAGTCATAATTTTTATCTGGCCTATATAGTCAGTGTCACTGATTCCCTTTTTGGATGACAGTGCCTTTAAGCAAGGGCCCATTTACTTCAGTTTCTAAAAGCTAGACTTGGAATGGAATTAATGAATACTCTTTTATGGGAGGGAGATCAACTCCTGTACTTCCTGAGGTGGCTGAGGCCAGTTGTCTGCAGTTGGGGTGTTGAACCAGGAATTGACTGACATCCTTCTTCGTTTGGTTTGGGACATGGGGATTTGCACCCCTCTTGAAGTTTCCCAACTTATTTAAAGGTTAGCCATTGGTATGATATTTGGAGTGGTACTGATTGGTCCAAAGCAAGCCTTTGCCACATTGAGGGCATAGTTTATCAATAGGGTTGATAACCTTTCTTATTTATTTATTTATTTTTTGAGACAGTCTCACACTGTCGCCCATGGTAGAGTGCTTTGGCATCATAGCTCACAGTAACCTCAAACTCTTGGACTCAAATGATTCTCTTTCCTTAGCCTCCCCAAAATTGCTGGGTGCTTGCCATAATACCAGACTATTTTTAGAGACAGGATCTCACTCTTGCTCAGGCTGATCTCGAACTCCTGAGCTGAGGCAGTCCGTCCACCTCATCCTCCCAGAGTGCTGGGATTACAGACTTGAGCCACTGTGCCTGACTAACTCCCTAACTTTTAAAGACTTCATTTTCCAGACTGAGCAACTTTTTGCAAAATGGTCATTAGCTCTGCATTAAAAGTATCGTGATTTTTGCAAAGCTTGTAAGGTGGCAGCTAGAATGCCAGCCTTATGATCTTCTGTGCCAATATTTTGACAGGCCAATATAAATTTTCCTATATTTTTATTATCTTTATAAATAAGCAATAATCCATTTTTGCAATAATCTTGGTTTGCATTTTTCAAAGGCTAATTGTTGGAGAAATTCATCAGCCACAGCGGCATTGTCCACCAGAGAGGGCTGATTGTAAGCAATGTATGAATTTATCATGATTCTTGTTCCCCCTGGCAAATGGAAGGTAATGAGCCATGAGAAGAGCGGGTTGTCTGATAATTCACACCACGCTTGTAATGCAATCTGAGTGCATTGTTGAAATGTGCAGTGGTCCATGCCCCCCTGTAGGTGGGGCCTTCTCCCATGAGCATGTTCATGGAGATAGAAATGCCATCATCATTCAATTTTTCAATAACTTGTTGAGCACACCCTTCTCTGTGCTCTGACCTCCAATTGGCAAATTGTGTGGGA
The DNA here is from genome assembly GCA_963573935.1 of Arctocebus calabarensis. Taxonomy (NCBI): domain Eukaryota; kingdom Metazoa; phylum Chordata; class Mammalia; order Primates; family Lorisidae; genus Arctocebus; species Arctocebus calabarensis. The sequence continues at coordinate 3,689 of CAUYON010122575.1, read as the reverse complement.
GTAAGGAGTGTTTTGACTAAACCAATCCAATAGAAAGGAGTCATTTTGTACCCATCTCCTATTCCCATTAGCAGGCCTACAGTAAAAGGAGTCGTTGAGTTCATAACTCTTGGATACTTTTTCTTAATTCTTTAAAGACTGAATAGGGGCCTCAGCACCTGTAGCTCAGTGGCTAGGGCACCAGCCACACACACCAGACATAGCAGGTTTGAACCCAGCCCGGGCCTGCCAAACAATGACCACTACAACAACAAAATAGCTGGGCATTGTTGCGGGCTACTTGTGAGGCTGAGGCCAGAGAATCTCTTAAGCCCAAGAGTTTGAGGTTGATATGAGCTGAGACACCACAGCACTTTACTGAGGGCAACATAGTGAGACTGTCTCAAAAAATAAATAAATAAAGACTGAATAGGGTAAGTGTTCAAATTCCATGTGGTTGGCGGTGCCCATAGCTCAGTGGGTAGGGTGCCAGCAACATACACTGAAGCTGGGTTCGAACCCGGCCCAGGCCTGCCAAACAACGACAACTGCAACAAAATAGCAGGGTGTTGTGGTGGGCACCTGTAGTCCCAGCTACATGGGAGGCTGAAGCAAGAGAATCACTTCAGCCCAAGAGTTTGAGGTTGCTGTGAGCTGTGACACCACCACACTCGACCAAGGGTGACAGCTTGAGACTGTGTCTCAAAAAAAAAAATTCCATGTGGTTGTTTTTTATGACTGCTGGGAAGGTGATATAGTCTCCCTGTACTAATCTTTCTTTTAAGCCCTTCTGAAAGGAGGATATAGTTATTACAATAAGGCTTCTAGTCAGGAGCTGAATTTGCCAATGTGGCTAATTCTTTGGGCATTGGCAGAGGAGGAAATTCATTGTCCATTTGAGTGGAGGAATGGATTCTGGCTCCACTGGAGGTGGTGGAGGGCCAGGAGTTATTAGGACCTGCCTTCACGGGGCTACTCTTAACATTTTTTGCATGGTATTTTCTACTCTTGAAAGGCATGAGAACATCCCTAATAAGTCTCCATTCCATGAAGGTAGAAATAGGAATTTTCAGACCTTTTGGTGGCGTGTAGTTTAAATACTCTGCCAACCTGTTTCCATAGACCTAAGTCTAAGGTTCCCTCATTCCCTTATCTGGGAACCAAGGGCAGTGTTATGGTACTGTCTGAAAATGTGAAATTAAGGCCTTTTGTCTAGCCTGCAATCAGCAGCTTTTTTTTTTTTTTTTAGAGACAGAGTCTCACTTTGTGACCCTTGGTAGAGTGCCATGGCTTTACAGCTGTCATCAACCTCCAGCTCCTGGGCTTAGGCGATTCTCTTGTCTCAGCCTCCCAAGTAACGGACTACAGGCACTGGCCACAACACCCAGCTATTTTTTGTTGCAGTTCAGCCAGGGCTGGGTTTGAACCTGCCACCCTTGGTATATGCGGCCGGCGCCCTACTCACTGAGCCACAATGAGCCACAAGCACTACCCCAATCAGCAGCTTTTTTTTTTTTTTTTTGAGACAGAGCCTCAAGCTGTCACCCTGGATAGAGTTCTATGGCATCACAGCTCACAGCAACCTCCAATTCCTGGACTCAAGCGAGTCTCCTGCCTCCGCCTCCCAAGTAGCTGGGACTACAGGCACCCGCCACAACCATTTTTTGGTTGCAGCCGTCATTGTTGTTTGGCGGACCCAGGCTGGATTCGAACCCGCCAACTCAAGTGTACCTGGCTGGCACCTTAGCCCGTTGAGCCACAGGGCCGAGCCCCAATCAGCAGCTTTTAACAGCAATTTGAGAGTAGCAACATACAAGTGTTGCTCTCTTGGAAGTTCTTGTCCCATGTTTAAAAGTCACCTGTACTAAATACAGCCAAAGGAAACTTCCTCATCTTGCAGGTATTTCTGGGCTTTTTACCTTAGCCAGTGGATGTCTAAGTTGTCCCTGCAATTGCTATTCCTGTCACACCAGTCTTGTCATGTCAGTCCGATCCTGTCGGGGTCACTAGATGAAGGAGTTTTGGCATGAGGAATGAAGAGGCTTTACATAGAGTCTGTGCAGGAGGACTGAGGTGCTCCCAGTGAGTCATTTTGAGCAAACCCAAGGTCTGTACTAATACAGCAGGAAAAAGTAGTTAAAAGTTACTTATCACATCAGCACTAAAAAGGGCGACATGGAAACTGTGAGATCTAATGTCTCCAACTTGTTTTTGCAAAACTACAGGCCTGAAGTTTTGCAAACTACCTTTGCCTCCAACGTTGAGACCTTTGGGATTTAGAGAATTTGTACCGTAACCTTTAGGACTGGTATTGCTACACCTCATGCATGCATTCTCTCCTGGAGGCCAGTTGCCCTCCTGTGTGTACACATCTCACATGCCATTATTATGGCTCTGTATGTCTCTCAAGAGGAAAACAGATCTATTTTTAAGGTCAGGGCACAATTTTCCATATGTGTAATCATTAACACAATAAACTTAACACATTTATAATCTCAGTTGCCAAATTTGGGGGTGTGAGAACTCTTAGCGTCTACTCCCTTAATCAATTTAAGAGAGGATTACTTAATCTCAAGTGTATAATACAGTATTACTGTTAACTATATTCATAATGTTACACATTATATTCCCAGAATTTATTCATCTTGTAAATGAAAGTTTGTACTTTTTGACAAATATCTTCCCATTTTTATTTTGTACCACTCTTAGCACCCTCCATTCTACTCTCATCTTCTGTGGTCTTTTAGAATGCAGAAATAGCTGATATTATACAGTATTGTATTTCCCTATTTTATTTCAGTTACCACCTGGTTAATCCATCTATGTTGTCACAAATGGAAGGATCACTTTTCTTTTCTTTTTTTTTTTTTGCGGCTAAACAGTGTTCCACTATACAGATATTGACTATACCCTGTCATATTACATGACTGGCTACTGCCCAGACACACTTCAAGTATTGTGAATAATTTCCTATAAATATAAGAGAGCAGTTATCTTGTTGCATTACTTCTTTCATTGCTCAGATTTTATACACAGAGGAGATGGAAGAATTGTGTGGTATTTCTGTTTTTAATATTTGGGAGACCCATATTCCTTTGGGAGTTGGATGAGGGTAAATACATTACCTCTAACATTGTACAAGAGTTTCCTTTTCTGCTCATCATTTATTTATTATCTCTTGACTTTTTGGTAATAGTCATTATAAAGAGTGAAAGGTGATATCTCATTGTGGTTGAACTTGAATTTTCCTGATGAATACTGGTGTTGAGCATTTTTTCATAAATATATTTGCCACTTTTATGTCTTCAATGGAGAAATACCTACTCAACTTGTATGTTATGTCAAATTAACTTTTCTTTTTTGGCTACTGAGTTGTTTGCTATCCTTCTATACTTTAAATATTTATCAGATATGTTTTCTCTCAATTATTGGATTGCTCTTTTATGTATACTTTTGTTTCTTTTTTTGAGCTGAAACTTTTTAGTTTGATATAGTCTTACTTGGTTTTGGTTTTGGAGTTGTTTGTACTTTTTGATGTGATATTAAAGAAATACATTACCAAGGCTATTTTTTTTTTTTTTTTTTTGAGACAGAGCCTCAAGCTGTCACCCTGGATAGAGTGCTGTGGCATTACAGCTCACAGCAACCTCCAATTCCTGGGCTCAAGCGAGTCTCCTGCCTCCGCCTCCCAAGTAGCTCGGACTACAGGC
>CAUYON010122573.1:0-54308 GCA_963573935.1 Arctocebus calabarensis | reverse complement strand
TTTCTGAAGCTCTTGTACCTTCTTTGCAAATTCTTTGGCTTCTTTCTGACATTGTTGCTCTAGCTTCTCTACTTTCTTTTGAATCCTTTCATCCATTATCTGAAGTTCTTGAATATGATTTACAAATTCTTCTAATAATCTAATAGCAGAAAATTAAAATATGTGTCAATTTATTATTAATAATCAACAACAGAGCACTTATAAAGAAAGTCTTAAGAGTTCCCTCAGCTTGAAATGACCGTGTTAATTTTCTCTATAGCATCTTGTTAGGAATTTCTTCAATCAAAAGATCAAATCTTCCTGTAACTGCATTACTTCTTCACAGTATTGACCAGGCCACATAGCTTTAAAACAAACATGATGACATTTGAAAATACCGCCAGTCTTTATTGACTTTTCAGTAGACTGTCACAGAGGGGAATAAAAATCTCACCCAGAATCCTCATTAAACCCAAAGAATAAAACAAATTTTATAGCCTATTTAAAGGAGTTGAGAAGGTAAACATATTATGTAAAAAGTATAGTGCATTCCAGAGTTCTGACTTTCTATTCCCCCAATTTATGATATATCTAAAAAAAAAAAAATTCAAGATTTTTAAGAAATATAATCAATCCTTTCTAATTTATTACTAATTGAAAATAATGTTACATTCTTATACTCAATAGGATCCCTCCCCTCATAAGAGTGTTTCTTTAAAAGAAATACATGTAAAAACTCAAACTTCTAACTCTCTATTCAATTATTTGTTTATCTTTTATTGGCCAACTGTTAACTAAAATCCCTTTACAGGAATATTGACAGGATTCCCAACAGTTACCTCTATTTGACACAAATGTGTACTAGACTGACTCTATGAAAAAAAAAAAAAAAAGTTTCACACCACCTTTTAGGATCAAAAGCTTCAGGTCCTCCTCTAGAGCCTCCTCCTGGGGTTCTCCATACAAGACGTTCAATATACTCATCTGCCACAAAAGGTTCCTGGTTTATAAATTAAATATGTTTTAATGAAATTTCATCACTTACTATCACTACTGTGTGAGACTTTCAAATGGAATCAAACTAATTTAAGTATGTCTGTATTACTAAAATGTGCAAAATTACTTTTCATTAAAAACAATAAACAAAACAAAATGCTTAATAAGAATTAGAATTTGACATTTTAGAACAGTATTAATGACAAGTTATAACAACACAGTGAGCAAAGGAAAATTTTTAAGAAGTTTTTAGAAAAAAATTTAGAAAACAATTTTTAGAAAAAATAAAAATGACCAAAAAACCATGTAAAAACTGTACAGTCTTAGTAATAATCAAATAAGATCAAGTTATCCCTATTAACTTCAAAAACTAAGAAAGTTTTTTTAAAATTATAACGAACAATGCAACAAAGGGTAAGCTAAAATTTGTACTCTTGTTAAAAATGTCGAACAGGTATAATCCTTTTGGAGAACAACTGGTAACATCAACAGCATTACAAATGCTCATACAGTGATTTCACTTTTAAAATTCTAAAGGAAAAACATTTACAGAATATTCACTGAATATAATGTACAATACTGAAAAAACGTTTCCATAAATAGTGAACAGAACTACAATTCACAAATTACAGTAAACTTACAGGATGAAAAACTATATTTCTCTTATAATAACACAAAAATTTAGAAATGAGAAAAAATGCTAACATGTCTGATGAAAAAAGCAGAATATAAAATTTTCTCCTCCCAAAAGTATTATCTTTTTTCTCTTTATACTTTAATTAAAGCATTATTTTAATAAAAATAAAGGCTATTAAGAAGGCTCAACCAAGAAAATAAACATTCAAATGTTCACCTATAGTTCTTGACTAATTTATACACTAATTGGCATTACTTTCCATCTTGCAGAATGATACAGTATCATGAAAATGGGTATCATATACTACTGTATAACTATTGACCATATAACTTAAACTGGTAGTATTTGCTGATGATTCCAGTTTGGATTGTTATATTTATAAATTCCCTTCTTAAATTTTTACATATGTAAAATGCTGACATGTTTGAAAATTAAGTCCTAAGTAGATATCCTTGCAAAGCAAAAATTTAGTCACCTTGAAATGCATACTATAAAGCTAATTTAGCAACATAGCTTCATTTAAGATCTCACTTTTGTTGACACAAAATAGGCTATTTATATATGTAAATTAACAATTATTAATATAATATATATTAATATATAAACTGAAAAATACTAACTCAATACAAACAATGGAAATTTTGTTTATGGCTACTTAAAACTTTAGAAACTAAGCTACTAAAAAATTTTAGAAAATCTGACATGAAATACCCCTAAAGAATAAAATGGTGATATTAGCTAAATTTGTTTAAGTGTTTACTATGTACATGGCAGGCATGCACCTAACACTTTACATACTTTGTCACATTAAATATGTAATACAAGAAAGTCTATGAGGCAGGTTCGATTAATATTGATTAGCTTTATAGCTGTGAAATTAGGTGATAAAATGAAATTATTTAATTAAAGATCATCACATAGACTTATCTGATTCCCAAGGCCTAACTCTTTACTGATAAAATCAAGAGCTTTTACTTTATTTTTTTTTAATTTTTTTTTTTTTTTTTTTGAGACAGAGCCTTAAGCAGTCACCCTGGATAGAGTGCTGTGGCATCACAGCTCACAGCAACCTCCAATTCCTGGGCTCAAGCAAGTCTCTTGCCTCTGCCTCCCAAGTAGCTGGGACTACAGGCGCCTGCCACAATGCTCGGCTATTTTTGGTTGCAGCCATCATTGTTGTTTGGCAGGCCCGGCTGGATTCGAACCCACAGCTCAGGTGTACATGGCTGGCGCCTTAGCCCATTGAGCCACAGGCGCTGAGCCAAGAGCTTTTTCTTTAAGGAGGGATAAATTACTTTAGCAAGGAATCAGGACTTCCAAAAAGTTCACAATACTTCCATTAAATGTAACTTTATATAGTAATTGTTCCTTCTTTTTTTTGAGACAGAGCCTCAAGCTGTCGCCCTGGGTAGAGTGCTGCGGCATCACAGCTCACAGCAACCTCCAATTCCTGGGCTCAAGCGAGTCTCTTGCCTCTGCCTCCCAAGTAGCTGGGACCACAGGCGCCCGCCACAACGCCTGGCCATTTTTTTTTTTTTTGGTTGCAGCCGTCATTGTTGTTTGGCGGGCCCGGGGGCTGGATTCGAACCCGCCAGCTCAGGTATACTTGGCTGGCGCCTTAGCCCGTTGAGCCACAGGCGCCGAGCCAAAAAATAAATTTTAAGCGGAAAAACTGTCCTCAGCTAAGTAGCCAACTGGGGAAGGAGTACGCCAAGCACAGGGAACAGTCATTGGAAGCAAATAACCACAAGAGGCCAGTATGACTATAGTGAGTAAAGGGAAGAATCGTTGTGGATAAAGCAAAGAAAAGCATGGGAATCCAGAGTTTGCACCAAAGTCTTATAAGATGTACTATGACATAGCCCCTGTTACTGACTGAAGAAAAAGCCAGGTTTCCAAGGTCCCTGCAATATGCTGACAAATACATACAGTGATAATTCTTCTATTCCTTCTCTCAAAAAGAGCTGTAACAATTTACTTTGTACACTAAGAAAGGGAAACATACTTAAAACATTTTGAAGTCTGCTGGATACAGGTTCCTAGTTAACACTGGTACTTGACTGACCCAAAGCATCATGAAATCTGTGAGAACATATGGTGTTCAAGAAATAAACAGATTCCATCCAAAGTCTAGCACAGCGTAGTCCAACGGTTTCATGAGCCCACCTTGTGGCCATTTCAATGGTCTACAAACACATACCAGGAAAAAACACACTCAGTGGCTGATACAAGTCCAGTACTGACTGGGATTCCTTGGACTATAGGATAAGAGCTATTCTAGAGAGAAAGCACAAGCACAAGTCTCTAAAATTGCCCCTGTCTAATCAAGGTAGTTAATCATGAGGGATGGCAAAAATTTTTTTTTTTTTTAGGTTGCAGCCACCATTGTTGTTTGGCTGGCCTGGGCTGGATTCGAACCTGCCAGCTCAGGTGTACGTGGCTGGCGCCTTAGCCCGTTGAGCCACAGGCGGCGAGCCAAGGGATGGCAAAAATTAATGCCACCTCCCAGGGAACTGAAGCAGAGGTCTGTCATTTTTTTCCTTAAAGGACCAGACAGCAAATGTTTCAAACTTGCAGATCATAAAGTCTCTGTTACAACAGTTCTACTTTGCCATTGTGGTACAAATGCAACCATAGACAATTTCAAAATAAGCATGGCTATGTATCAATAAAACTTCAAAAACAGAAAACTCTGGGGAAATGATAAAGCGAGAGTAACAGAAATTTGTCTCCCCACCTAAACAATAGTTGCACTGGCTGAATCTGTCTAATATAACTATTTTGGACCTCTGTAGTCTATGGAAGGCTTAGACAATAAAATGTGATTAATTTTAGTCCATTTCAGCACAGTAGCAACTACCCAGGCTCCACCCCAGCCCTGTAGCAGACAGCTGTGCACATAATCATGAAACAATCTGCACAGTTTGTGAAAGCCAGGGTGGGGAAAAAGGACCCTGTCCTGCAAATATCAGGGATCTGTGTTCTGATTCCCTAATTGCTGCTTCTGATCAGAGAGATATAAAGAATCTTGTGGCCTCTGTTGTTGTGCCTCCCTCCATTTTTGCAAGACCCTTTCCCTCTGGGTTAAGGGAATGTCAGAGTATTTTTTTTTTTTTAATTTCAGGTTAATGTGGGGTACAAACAACTAGGTTACAACGTTTGCATTTGTTAGGCAGAGTCCCTCTTATAGTTGTGTCCTGTTGTCAGAAGATTTACAGGGCCAGCACCCGTTGTGTTTTTTTTGTTGTTGTTTGTTTTATATTTCCCTTCATTTTTCCCTTTCTCCTCTTTTATAAGTCAGATGTTAAGACTGAAACATTCAAAAGCAACTGCATATATGGGGGAAAGTAGAAAACGATATGCATGCCCAGGAATATGCACAGGCTCAGATAAGAGCTGAGAAGATCCTAAGTTTATGATCGTGGCATAGAGGTAGCCTACAACAATAACATTCTCTCTCTCTCTCTCTAACAAAAACAAGCAAACCCTGGGAAAAGAAAAGAATATTTCCAGAATTACCACATTATTAGATCCAAATGTCCAATTTTCAACAAAAAAGTCACGAGGCATTGAAAGATACAGGAAAACATAGTCTAGTCAAAGGAAAAAACGTAACTTCCCTTAAGAAAAACCTGATGGTAGATCTATTACTTGAAGACTTCAAAACTACCTTAAAGATGTTCAAAGAATCAAATAAGATGTATAAACTAAGAAAACAACAGTACAAACATGATGGAACTACCAATAAAGAGAGACAAAACTTAAAAAGAAATAAAAAAATGTAAAGCTACAATATATAATTAACTGATATAAAAAAATCGCTACAGGGATTCAAAGGCACATTTGAGCAAGCAGAAGAAAGAATCAGCAAACTTGAGGTAGGACAACGGAAATTACTGACTCTGAGAAAAAGAAGGACTGAAGAAAAGTGAACAGATAAACAGATCAACAGACAGACTATGTAAGTCCAAGGAAAAGAAGAAAAGAAACCAAAAGAATGTGGCTCAGTGGGAAGGGGGCCAGCCCCATATACTGAGGGTGGCAGGTTCGTACCAGGCCCCAGCCAAACTGCAACAAAAAAACAGCCGGGCATTATGGCTACTGGGAAAGCTGAGGCAAGAGAATCCCTTAAGCCCAGGGGTTGGAGGTTGCTGTGAGCTGTGACGCCACCGCACTCTACTGAGGGTGATATAATGAGACTCTGTCTCTAAAAAAATAAAAACTAAAAAAAAAAAAAAAAAACCTTAGCAAATTTGGAAAAAAAAGACATAACTATAAACATGCAAGAAACTCAACAAAATCCAAGTAAAATGAACTCAAAGATATGCACACCAAGACACAATATAATCAAACTTTCCAAACACAAAGAGAAAGAGAACAGTAAAAGCAGCATAGAAGAGGTTACTTGTCACATACAAGGGGATTCTCTGTAAGATTATTAGCAGTTTTCCGCATTAGAAGCTTTGGAGACCAGAGGCGGGCGGCCAATACATTCAATTGCTAAACAGTAAAGGAAAAAAAAGAAAACCTTTCAGTTAAGCATCCTATATCCAACAAAAATGTCCCTCAAAAGTTAGGGAGAAATTAAGATACTCCTAGATAAACAAAAGGTGAAAGAGTTCTTTACAACTAGACCTGCCCTGCAAGAGCCGCTCAAGGGAGTCCTGCAGGGTGAAATGAAAGGATACCAAACAATTACACAAAGACATTTAAAAAAAAAAAAAAAAGATCTAATAAAAGGTAAATGCAAGGGCAATTATAAAAGCTAGTATTATTATTACAATGGTTTGTAACTGCACTTTTGTCCTACATGATTTAAAAGACTAATTAAAAAGAATTATTAGTCTAAAAGCTAGCATTATTGTAACTCTGGCTCATAATACCACGTTTTGTTTTGTACATAATTTAAGAAACTAATGCGTTTCAAAGAATTATTAGTTTATGCTTTGAGATATACGAGGTAGAAAGATGTAATTTTGTGGTATCAACAAGCAAAAGGGGGATGGAGCTGTTAAAGGAGCACAGTTTTTCTATGTTATGAAAGGTGACACTACAAAAAAAAATAAAGCTAATACAAAAGACAACAATGCAGAAAATTAAAGACAAAAAGGCTACATAGATGGCATATAAAAAGTAACAAAAATTATAGAATTCTTTATCAGTAATTTCTTTACATGTATATAGGTTAAACTCTACAGCAAAAAAGACAAAAGATTGGCAAAACAGATGAAAACACATGATCCAATTATATGCTGCCCACAGGAAAATCACTTTAGATCCAAAGACATAAGTGGATTGAAAGTGAAAGGATAGAAAAAAATATTCCACACAAATAGCAACCAAGAGGGCAGCGCAAGCAGCTGAGTGAGTAGAGCGCTGACCCCATATACAGAGGGTGGTGGGTTCAAAGCTGGCCCCAACCAAACTGCAACAAACAAACAAACAAACAAACAAATAGCCGGGTATTGTGGCAGGTGCCTGTAGTCCCAGCTACTTGGGAGGCTGAGGCAAGAGAATCGCCTTAAGCCCAGGAGTAGGAGGTTGCTGTGAGCTGTGTGACGCCACAGCACTCTACCCAGGGTGATAGAGTGGGACTCTGTCTCTACAAAAAAAAAAAAAAAACAACTAGCAACCAAGAGCAGAGGTGCTATACAATGAGACAGATCAATATATTGAGACTGGGTACAAAGTGCAAAGATCTTTGTAAAACATGTCTGGAGAACATGCAGCATGGAAAATAAACGACCAAACAGACAAAATGACTCTGCCTAAAATTAGCACACTGGGCACATGAACGAAGCAGGCAGAGTACAGGGATAACATGGCTCCAACTGCATAAGGACCTACTTACCAGAGCTGATCTAGCTACTACCAATACCAAGTGTCTAGCTTAACATTAACAGAAATTAACTCTGAGCCCCTAAAATAGTCCCTTTCTTCAAGACTAACCAACCACATTGTAGTCACTATGTTGAGCTCTTTCCACCCTGGAAGAAAGAATAATCCATTCTGACACAAATAGAAATATTCAAATTGGATGTCTTTCCTCAGAGGGAGTGTCTGTTTCCCTGGCATGGGATTCACGTATCACATCAAATCAAGAAACCTATTTACAAAAAAAGGTAGTGACCATGAGACTTGTTGGCCATATCATGAACTATCCTAACTAGAGGCTGTCAGTCTGATAGAGCACTGGAACAGCCTGCTGAAGCCACGACTAAAGCTTCAGTTCAGAGGTGGTATCTATAAAGATGGAGCACTATCCTCAAAGATGGTATACACATTCAGAACTTGAAACCTATATATGAAGCTGTTTCCCCAACGAGAAACACACATGAGTCTGGGAACCAAGGGTGAGTAGGAGTAGCAGCCACACTTATCCTGATTCCCACGTTGCGCTTACTAGCTCTGTGACTCTGCAGGTTTGGAAAACACTCTTGCCTAGAAACTTAATACTAAGAGTCCCATTAAACTGTCACTACAAATGCTGTCTGGTCACATTGACTAATGATACCCAGGAATAAAAGGCAAGAAGAGCAGTCACCATTCTTGGCAGGGACAATCAATCCTGGTTATCAGGAGGAGGCAGGATTGCTATTATACAACCGTGGCAGAGAATAGTAAGTTCGGCACCCAGATGATCCTCATGAGGCTCTCTTAATACTCCCTCAACCAATTCTAAAAGTACAAATGTTTCAATCAATGTGGCCTAAAAAGGCAACCAGTTAGACAACAAGAACAGCAGTGGTATTAGCTGAAGATAAGGTATAGTTAGAGTGTATATAGTAGGGTGGGAAATAAAGAGTGGCAGTTGGAACTCAGAAACCAGATACAGCAGTGAAGGCCATAGTTCACCTCACTAATCATCTTCTACTTTTCCTCCACGATGAGACCCAACTAGAATGCTGGAGGAAATGTTCCACAAATATACATGAAAAAGTGAAGCCTAGTGGTACAAGGGTGATCTGTGATTCACCTGGCAGTATTTTCAGGGACCCCTTCCAATGTAGAAAGCCACTCCACCCAATATCATGCCTTTCTCAATGTCGTCCATATCCAATGACTATTTAAAATGAGAGTATAAAGGCCTGACCCAGTTTGGTTCAAAGCAAGACAATTCTAGCAGGTCATTTCAGTTCTAGAACTACCCTCTCAAAGTAACCATCAACACTATCATTGGGGCAGTATTATAATTCTATTCTCCATCTGTGTGTGCACAATTTTGCTTATCTTGCTCCCTTCATAAATGTTCACCCCAAGGGTACATCCTAACATTTAGCACACTAAACGCTGTACCAAAGTCTGCTTTCCCAGAGGATCCAACCTACAACACCTTAGTAGTCAAGAGATAACAGTGATTCAGAAGAAAGTGGCAGCGGACAGGTGCTGAGCACTGGTCAGGTTTATGACATTTTAAGGAAAGGATTCATATAGATTTTTGATGGATTGGGTGTGGGCAAAAAGAAAAATAGAATTGTGGATTACTTATATATAGAGAGAGATCTGTAGCCTGAACAACTTTGGAAAGGTGGTGCCATTGAGATGGGGAAGAACAGGGAAGAAGACAGATAAGGGAATGGGGAAATAAGAATTTTATTCTGTGTATGTTATACTGTAGACACCTACTAGATATACAAATGAAAATGAAAAGTGAAAAAAACACACAATTGGGAAAAGAAGTTTGTACTACAAGGAAAAAATTCTGTAATTTTAAAGTCATCAATATACAGACAGTAGTTTAAAATCTCAGGACTACAAGAGATCACCCAGGAAGAAGGACATGCCAACATTTGGAAAGAGGAGGAAAAGGATTCCACAAAAAAGACAAAGCAAGAAGTACCAGTGAAGGAAGGGGAAAATTAGGAGAGGGCATAGTCTTAGAAGCAAAGCGCAAGTTTTATCCACAGAAATAATGAAATTATCTATCACAAAGGTTTAGGCTAAATCAATTATTGATCGCTAAGGGATCAAAGTTCTAAAAACACAAAAACATAAAACAAAAATATCTTTCTGCTTATAAAAACCAAATAGATCTTAAGGCCTTGCCTGTTAATATTTAGGGCCGGGCTTGATGGCTCCCCTTTAATCCTAGCACTCTGGGAGGGTGAGGCAGGTGGACTGCCTGATCTCAAAGAGTTTGAGACCAGCCTGAGCAAGAGCAAGATCCCTTTCTAAAAAACAGCCAGGCATTGTAGCAGGTGCCTGTAGTCTCAGCTACTCAGGAGGCTAAGGCAAGAGGATCTCTTGAACCCAAGAGTTTGAGGTTGCTGTGAGCTATGATGCCATATCACTCTACCAACAGTGACAAAGTGAGACTCTAGATCAAAAAAAAAAAAAAAAATTTAACCTTGTTGTAAAGGTATTTACAATGAGAAAAATCTAGCCAGATAATCCTAAAACTTCTAAATGATGAAGTCCTTGCAAGAAAGTCCTTAAACAATTTCTTGTATGCACATAGAATACCAGTAAATAATTTTTGAATTTAGAATTTCATAAACCCAATAAAGGTGTATCTTCACCTTCTGTTTTACTGTAGTAATTAAAAGCAAAATAACCAAAACCAAAATTTAAGAACTATGCACTAAGATATTATCATAGTAAATTCAACTTTACACAATTGGTTTGAGTTGCTCTGTCAAACTGATTTCATATTCTTTACAAATGCTAACAACTGTAAGATAAAATATGGTGTTTACGGCCCTGTCTACTGAAAATCCCTCAGGCATCAATCTTTTGGACAGGAACATAAATCCCTAATTTAACACTGTCTCCTTGAGAAAATCCAACTAAACTTTTATATTTCCTTTTACCTCTATCCCCCAAAATAGATCCAACAGAATGTGTTAGAACCACCCACAAATTCAATATCTTCCCCAGCCTAGGTAAAAAATAAGTCTCAGATGATTTCCAAGAGAGGTTATTTCTGTAGCCTGTTAAACCAACTAACCCTCAAGGATTGCCTATAATCTATTTTCCTTAAAATTATTATGCCTATCATTGCGAAACAAATCATTAAAACACTACTTCCATTTAGTAAGAAACTTCACTGTGTAATTCCTACATATCAAGTTCACAATCTTATGTCTACCCCTTAAGGTTCTTATCTGATATCACCCTTCCCACATTTCTCTGTTCCCAAGACAGCCACACTTCCATCTACCCATTAGTCTTCTTTTCAAACCCATACTTCTCCTGCTTCCTAATCAGTAGCCAGGTAGCTCACTCACAAGGATGCCACTTCTCCAACAATTCAAACACTGCTACACCATTATTCAAATACTGGCTCAATTCCCATTCCTTCCTTGAAAGGGTTCTTTTCCTACATAAATCTCCATTGATTTTTCTACTCTCAAACCCATACAAGGGTTAAAAATTAAAATCCCAGCTCAGAATAATACAGTACTAATTGTCACTTTATCGTTTATTATTTTATAACCATCTTTGTAAGTTTCACTCTTTTCTCCAAACTTAAATGGAAAGAAAAAAGCAAGAGCAGGCTCTGTCACACACTTCTCTTGCTTTCCAACAGTGGTCAACAGAACAATGCTAAGCACCCCAAAACACTAGCTATGGGGGCCACGACTGAAACCCTGCAGATAATCTTGAAAATGCCATGCCAAAACCAAAAAGGTAGGACCACCATCCTACAACTCAGAAATAAAGAACAAGCATTGCATTGTGCTATTGATCCAAGATTCAAATGGAAACCAAATATGAACCTAAAGCAATTATGGTACTAGAGATAAAGGCATCTTACATTTGGCCTATCCTTTTTAATCCCATCTGAACTGATTTTTCAGTGAGATTCTTTATAGGTTTCCTACAGATTAATAAATTATATTTATTGTCTCTGGTTTTTTTTGAAAAGTACTACAAAATGTTTTGTCTCAGTTTGTAAAATGAGTTTCAAAGGTAGTATGGAAAGGTAGAAAGAAAAAGCACATTAAGATAAAAATACAACTCAGGCAAACTTTGAAAAAGTATGTTTGAAAACTGCAACAGTACAAGATAAATAATTGTACTTTTTAAAATCAAAGTCAATTTTAACATTAATCTTAAAAGGGATGTCAGCTCTTTAAACTATGACATAATCTTAGCCGGCATTGTGGTGGGCTCCTGTAGTCCCAGCTACTTTGGAGGCTAAAGCAAGAGAATCGCTTAAAGACCAAAAGTTTGAGTTGCCTGTGAGCCGTGACACCATGGCACTCTACCAATGGCGACATAATGAGACTCTGCCTCAAAAAATAGTAATAATGATAATAATCACCCACACTTTCATATGAAAGATAAAGCACAACTATAGCCCAAGTTGAAGGAGAGAAGAGGGGAGGGGAAAGGAAAGGTTGGATGGAGGGAGGGAAAACGGTGGGCCACGCCTATGGTGCATATTACAAGGTACATGTCAAATCTATTAAGTGTAGAGTATAAATGTCTTAAAAAAATAATTAAGTGAGGTGAAAGCTATGTTAACCAGTTTGATGTAAGCACTCCAAATTGTATATAAAATCAGCACACTGTACCCCATAAATGCATACATGATTTATGTATTTATGACTTAATTAAAAAAAAAAAAAAAACATTTAAACTATGACATAATCAGCCAACTAATGACATTACCAGAATTGATGGTACTTTAAAATTTGATAATATTTTAGATTTTCTTAAGCAAAATTTCTTCCCAGGATAGAATATATATATAGACATACATATATATATATACATATACGTATATATATATATACATACATACATACATATATATATATATCCCTTCTGACAGTTATTACCCTGATTTCTACCTCCAAAAGAAAAAGTAACAAAATGTTACAATACCTTTTATATCAGTCTAAACAGAATTGCAGAATTAGATTTGCAACTTTTAATGTAAAATGGTTTTTGTATATCATTTTAGCCCAGCTATTTCTTTTTTTTTTTTTTGAGACAGAGCCTCAAGCTGTCACCCTGGATAGAGTGCTGTTGCATCACAGCTCACAGTAACCTCCAATTCCTGGGCTCAAGCGAGTCTCCTGCCTCTGCCTCCCAAATAGCTGGGACTACAGGCGCCTGCCACAACGCCCGGCCATTTTTTTCTTTTTTTGGTTGCAGCCGTCATTGTTGTTTGGCAGGCCCGGGCTGGATTCGAACCTGCCAGCTCAAGTGTACGTGGCTGGCGCCTTAACCTGTTGAGCTACAGGCGCCGAGCCTAGCCCAGCTATTTCATAGCATCTTTACATATAAGAAAAGTGAGTCAATGAAATTTAAGTCTTATCAAGGTTCTAAACCACTATTCTAACCCAGAGGGGATTTTCCATGTAATTACGGTAACTTTAAAAGACCACAAGGAGCCTGGTGGCACAACGGTAGCGCATCTGACTCCAGATCAGAAGACTGCATGTTCAAAAATTATACAGACCTTGAAAACTATTAGTTAATACATCTAATAAAATCCGTTTTAGCATTTCAAATTAAAGTAAGTGTAGCTAAAGATTTACACATTAAATATATTCACAGGTGCTTAATAAACACCTCTGGAATGAAATTAAACGATTGAATATAAGGAATCATTCATTTATTCCTTGTTTAGTTTATCATATCTTACATAAGCAAAGACATATAAATAACTATATTCTCTTATTATTTATTTATTATTATTATTTTTTTTTTTTTGAGACAGAGCCTCAAGCTGTCACCCTGGGTGTAGTGCCATAGCATCACAGCTCACAGCACACCTCCACCTCCTCGGCTCAAGCGATTCTCCTGCCTCCGCCTCCCAAGTAGCTGGGACTACAGGCACCTGCCACAATGCCTATTTTTTGGTTGCAGCCGTCACTGTTGTTTGGCGGGCCCAGCCTGGATTTGAACCCACCAGCTCAGTTGTATGTGGCTAGCGCCTTAGCCACTTGAGCCACAGGTGCCAAGCCTTCTCTTATTATTTTTGTATTTCAACTCCAAGGAAAGAAAACATCAAGGTTTTAAAGTATCTTGCATATATAAAATTTTATAATACAAACTTTTAAATTATATACAATTACATACCAGTAAACTAACTAGAACTTTTAATTAACACATAGGTTGTTTATTTGCAGAGTGTTACATGAAACTGCAATCCACTTTTGAGGACAAAGTAATCTTTTAAATCAGTCTAATCTCCCCTAACAATTCAATTTCTTGCACCACCACCCCCAGGAATTCAGCATTATTAGACTAATTATATTATACACATGTGGTCTGTAAAGTTGTCCTCAATTTAAGATTTGCTCATGCCAAAAGTTAACTTCAAGTTAGTGAACTCAGAGCACAAAATACTTACATGGAATCCTATTACTCTTAAGCATCTACCTGCATCCCAGTGGTGGTGAGAAGATCCTGGGTGTGCCACAAAAATTTTTAAAGATCATTAATTAAATTATTTTCAAAAGAAGTCTAAAGCACAGTACATACATTCTTGTTTTTACTCTTGTTTTTGATTAACATAATTTAAGTATGCCATAGAAGTTTAACTGTAGGTTCAAGTGTGCAATGAAATAAAAAAGGTTGAAGAAACACTGTTCTACCTCTTTCACACTCTCTACTAAAAGTAGCAGAAGCCTTTCAGATGTTGGTATAGATATGAAATCGATCAGTCTGAACTCCAGCTATCTATTGCTGCTTAACAATCATCCCAATATTCAGTGGCCTAAAATAATAATAATCATATATTGGTCAAAAATTTGCAATTTGGTGAGGGTTCAAAGCAGGGAAATCTGATCTCTATTCCATGTTACATCTCAGTTGGGGTTGCTTAACTTGGAGCTAGAAGACCTACTTCCAAGATGGCAAGTTGGGATTTACTGTTAGCTGGGATGTTCAGTCAGAGCTGATGACCAAGGGCCTTAGTTCTTTCAAAAGGCTCCTGGGGGGGCGGCACCTGTGGCTCAAAGGAGTAGGGCGCCAACCCCACATGCCGGAGATGGCGGGTTCAAACCCAGCACTGGCCACAAAAACCTACCAAAAAAAAAAAAAAAAGGCTCCTGGGGCTTTCTCTTGATATGACTGCTTGATTCCAAGAAGGTACAGCAAAAGTGAGCCAGGCATATAACTTTCATGACCCAACCCCCAAAAGCAATATATAGTATCACTTCTACTGTAGCAATAAGCCTGTGAGGATTTCAAAAAGTGAACAAAGGCAGGGCATGATGGCTGGCACCTGTAATCCTAGCACTCTGGGAGGCCGAGGCAAGAGGATCACTTGAGTTCAGGAGTTCAAAACCAGTCTGATCAAGAGTGAGATCCAGTCTCTACTAAAAACAGAAAAATTAGCTGAGCACTGTGGTGGGTGCCTATTCAGGAGGCTGAAGCACAAGAATCATTTGAATCCAAGAGTTTGAGGTTGCTGTGACCTAGACTGATACTACGGCACTCTAGCCTGGCCAAAAGAGGAAGACTCTGTCTCAAACAAAAAAGAAAGAGAGCATAAGCCTTACCTCTCTATGGAAGGCGTATCAACATCATATTGTAGGATGTAAGATCTTATTGTGGCCATCCTGAAAACATAACCTTCCACAGCCTTTTCATAATTCTCTTACTGTAATCTCCTACCTCTTAGATCATTTCTTCTCAATCTACAGAGACTAAGAAGACTGAAGGCTTTTCCTCCCTGATAGATCCATAGTCTAGCCCTATTCTCAACCCACTTAAATTGAAAGTGGCTAGTGCTTCATTTTTTTTAAGTGGCTACTATTCTTTTAATGGTATTCTCCTAAGTAGTTTTTAAATTTACCAACTCATTTAATGAATCACCAGCCACCTACTTTCAAAAGTTCACAAATTCAAAGTTCTTTTGATTCTTCCTCCAAAAGGTCTTCTCAAATTTCCAGTCTTATCTGTCTCCACTGCTTAATCAATTAACACCCAATTCTGGAACACTTACTAAGAGAAAACTATGCTAGGTCCCCCATAATCCCTATTTTCTTGGCTAACAATCTTTTCATATTGAAGGCCTTCATACTATAGTTAAAATTATCTGCAGTTTCTTATCCCCCCTCAAAAAAAGGCTGATTATCCCCCTTATTAATGGTAACAAAAAGCCTTTGCAAAACCATCTCCAAACTCCTATGATCTCAATATGTCACAAAAAGCCTTTGCAAAAATCTCCAAATTCCTATGATCTCATTGTCTCATCACTACTCTTTATTCCTAAAACACATACACACCTCACACCTCTTCTTAGTATCTCCTAAACATTCTCTACCATTAAAACTGGAGTTAAAACTTCTGTCCCTGCTTTAGAATGCTTTTCTCCTGCTTGAAAGTTTCTACTCACCCATTAACACTCAATTTATATGCATGACATTATTACATAAAACCGTTCCCAATTATCCCAGAAAGAGATTCTGTACTCCCACTAAACTAGATTATCAGTTAAATATCTGCTCCTCAACCAGATTTTTAACTAACCATCTTTTAATGCTGGTACCCAGAATGATGCCTAGCCTAGGGCTGGTAAGTACTCAACAAACGTTTGCTGAACTAATATTCTCATATACATGATACCATAACTGGTGGCCAAGTTCTATAAGCATTTATTTAACAATTAATTTGGTTAAAATAAATAGTATTTCAGCACTTTGAAAATAAAGTAATGCTCCTTACCTATACATCTCATGTTCATTAATATATACTTAGATAACTAATCAAACGAACATACCATTTTTCAACAAGTTTATTTAAATAGATTTTTTAACTTAGGTTGAAGAATTTGAGACATACATTAATCTGTTTGTGTTGGGAAATGTGTTTCTGAATATTCACATTCTCATTTGCAAGTCAAATAGCCATTGCCATCATAGCCAAATTATGCTATCAAGGAACCTACATTTACAGGAAGAAAAGAAAATTGAATCTCCAGTCTTGGCATTTAGGATCCCCCAAATTAAGGCCCACGATACATTACACGCTACTGCTCCTCTTCACGCGTGCTATACTCCAGTCAAAATGAACATTCTCTTTGTCTCTAGGCCTTCAAGTTTTGGTCCTATATCCAGTTCCACAAATTCAAATCTAACTTATCCTTTGTAGACAATTCAAATGCCACATGCTAATCCAATTCTTCTTTTAAAAGTACTCTTCCCATCCTCTCAACACCTATGGCTCTTTATCCATACCAGTATCCCCCATCCTTTTTGGAACCAGGGCCAGTGTCATGAAACTCAATTTTTCCACAGACTGGGGTGGGGTGGGGTAGGGTGAGAGAGGTAATAGATTCTCATAAGAATAACCTCGACCCCTTGCTTGTGCAGTTAACTGAGTTCATGCTCCTATGAGAACCTAATCCACCACTGCTGTAATAAGAGGCAGAGCTTAGGCCATATTGAGAGTGATGGGGAGCAAATGGAAATACAGACAAAGTTTCACTCACCCATCTGCCACTCACTTCCTGTTGCACGGCCTAGTTCCTAACAGGCCACAGACTGCAACCTATCCATAGCTGACAGGTTGGACAGGGGACTATGGATCTTTGATACCATGAATATCTAGAAACTATATTTCTAGATTATATTATTACATATCTACCTCTTCTCCCTCTCTGTGGCAATAAAGACAATTCTACATCTAATTCAATATTTTCCAAGTATACAACAAGCACTAGAAAATAAAAGTCTTATGGTCAAAAAAGTGTAGGAAATGAAATTCTACAATCTTTCACATACTAAGTTATACTATAAACACCAACGACACAGTCTATACCCGTTTCCATAACTTACTTGGCCTCTGAACCCTTTTGGTATAGCATACCTTGTAGGATTAACACTTCTAAGGCATGGCCTTTGAGACATGCAGCCTCATTAACTTCGACATCTTATCTTGCGTTTAATAGGTATTCAACAAATGTTATGTTTGTTGAATAAATAGATTAACCCTAATTATTAACAAAGAACTCTCCCATAAAGGTAGCCTACCCAGGGAAAAAGGAAGACTCTTCAAGAATTATAGTAAAAATTGGCAAATGAGAAGGGAGCATCCTCAACAGTGTAACAAGAGTATTTACAACAACAGATAAAGGATTTCTCACCCCAACTTCTTTGTATACGTAGATGATACAATTAATCCACACTATAAAGGTAATCATTTAAAAACACTGTGTGTGGATCCTTTGAGAAAGCAACTGAAACTAAAAAAGTAGTCTGAACACTATCACAATAACTAAAATCATCAATCATTTCTGTTAGCTGAGGAAATACACTGCAGTTTCATTCTGCTGTATGACGTTTACACTTAAAAAGGAAGAGTCATAAGATCAACAAGGTTTTATAAGTGGTAAAGTTAACCCAGTAACAGGACTCGAAGCTTAATTTTTATTTCATTCTCTTCTTCAAAGTGAAAAAAGAAAACACAATTCTAATTAACAGTGCATTAAAATCAGGATGCATAAAAACCTTGACTACATCCTCCTACCTTCCGTTTCTTACAGTTGTGCAGCTATGGCTAAGAAAGGGAAACAAGTGAAAAAGACATTCTTTCATTTATCCTACAACCTAGATCCTATGGCAGAACTACAGGAAATTGCAGCAGTGATTAAGGGGGAGGGTTGGGGGGAGTTTTTTGTTTTCTTTCCTCCCTATAACACAAAGAGGTCAACTTTTCACTTGGGAATGAAAACTTATTCAAGAGCACAGTTCAATGCAGGGCTGGAATCATAGCTATACTGGAAAAGAGAAATATACTTCTTAATTATAGCTTTTAACACTTGTTGCTATTAATATGCTTTTCATTTTAATGAAGCAACATGCTACATAAATTCAAGAAAGTCAACATGAGTTAAGATCTATAAATACATGTATTTAAATTCATAAGACCACTCTGGCCACAGAATTCAGCCTCTTTCTTCACTGGGATCTTGCTGGCTACCACTGTAACTGGAGTCAATAAGTTAAACCTCATTTAGTTCAACAATGTGACTGGCAAGACTCTGCAAAACATAATACAGTATGTATTTCTCCTCCTCTCTACCCCTGAGAGGATTGGGTTACTCTGAGGGTTGGGACAGGAAGGAATCAAATATATTTTCAGAGAAGTTATTGAACTCTTGAGCTCAAACACTTAAAAATATATGTTATATGGTCCAAAACACAAATGGGACTGTCAAGGATTAGCTCAAGGGCTAATGTCTTATGAACTATATATGACAGTGTTAACGGTTTTCTGTTAATAGCAAGCTTGCCATAAAATACACTAAGTAAGTTAAACATCTCAAACAACTTTATAGTTTCTGCCCTTATAAGATGTGAAAAATAAAGTAAACATCTCAAACAACTTTATAGTTTCTGCCCTTATAAGATGTGAAAAATAAAGAGGAACTACAACACTACTTAGTATCTTGCCCCAGGCACAAAATAAATGTTCTTAACAAAAATGTGTCCCTGATCTCTGTCAATCAACAGATGGCACAATTTTGGAACTGGAGAAGTTAATGTAATATATCTCCCAACACTTAAATCTGAGAAAATACAACTAATACTTCTTTTTTTTGTTTGAGAGAGAGTCTCACTTTGTCGCCCTCGGTAGAGTGCTGTAGTATCACAGCTCACAGCAACCTCCAACTCTTCGGACTTCAGTGATCCTTTAGCCTCCCAAGTAGCAGGGGACACACTGTCACTGTTGTTTAGCAGGACCCGCAGGGTTCCAACCCGCCAGCCTCAGTGTTTGTTGTGGTGCTAACCACTGAACAACAGGTGCCAAGCCTACAACTAATATTTCTTAATTCTCCTTTGTAAGCATAATCTTTCACAAATTACTTCCTCACTACAGGTTATGGTATCAATGGCACGTGTTATTTCTCTTAAGAACATTTTCTACCAAAAGCTGACTGAAATTCAAAATGTGGTAAACAAAAACACGTGTAAAGTTCCATTTGCTATAAAAAAAAAAAAGGCATTCAAATTTTAAGCCACAAAAACTGCTGAATCTTAGGCTGAAAAAGGAAGCAATTTTCACTTACGTAGAAATTCCCTATTGTCAACTGCAGGCTTCTCAATTACTACACTTTTGTTACTCAATGTGAAACACAAACACACACCAAAAACAGGGTCGTTCCTTCCTTTTTCTTCACATTTGTCTTCATTTCTTTCACAGGAGATGCTTTGTATGTTTCATTGTTTTGTAGTCCCATTAGAGTTCCTATTCCATTATTTAACACATCACAGCTTCTTACAACGGTCTTCACGAAATTAGATTTTAAAGTTTTAATTCCAAAAACGCTTAAGGGAATACATTAGAAGGTCCACTGCCTACCACGCGTTGAGGGGTCCCTAGATTGCAGCCATGCATGATTTTATAATACGCTTAAATTCCGTAGGTTTCCAACATACACATTCATTTGCGTTTGGCCTCCCTTCAGATGAAAGGACTGAGTAGGCCTCAGTTGTCCGAAAAATTGATGGAAGCCTTTTCAAATGCCAGGGTTAACTGACAAGCAAATGAGAGCCACTTTTATCTAACTCGACAAGGCCCTCGGAGTCCCCATCGCAGGTGGGGAGATCTCTGACCCCAAACGGCTCGCCCCGCCGGGGCTCCGGGCTGCGCTTTCCAGTCCCCGGTCAGCGGAGCAGACGCCTTCCCCCGCCGCCCCTCGCAGAGACCCCTCGGCCTCCCCTCCCGGGGGGAGGGGGCAGGTCCGCCGCGCCCACCCCTCCCCCACCCGCGTCCGTCTCCGCCGCATCCAGGAACGCCGCTCCTCTACCCGCCCACCTCGCTGCCCGCAACCCTCGCCTGCCACTCCCGGGAGAGCTGCCAGACCCACCTCGAAAAGCTCGGCCGTGGTAGCCATCGGGGCCGGCTGAGAGTCTCGCCCCGCACTGGACGCAGTCGCCGCTTCACATGCTGCGCCTCAGCGGCGCCGTGCACAGGTCCCAGCTCCGCTCGCCGTCTCCGGCTCCTGGCCGCCGAGGCTTCCCCCGCTCCCCACAGAGCCACAGCGGGGCGGGACAGCGGCCATAAAGCGAAGCCGCAGACGCCCGTCAGCTGCCTCCCGGCGCCGCCCGCGCCGCTCCCATAGTCACGGCCTCACGCGCCGGAAGGGGAGCGGCGCGCGCCCCGGAGGCTGTCGGGAGGGGCCGGCGAAGGAAGCCGCGGCGGGCGGAGCGCGGTGACGGGAGGAAGTGTGATCTCTGCGGGCCACCATCCCGGAAGTAGGATTTAGAGGAAGAAAGTTGGGGGCCTGCTGGGGATGAGTGAATTCGCCAAGGTTCTGGGTGGGGATTCTTAGAATTTCTGTGCTATGTGTTGAGCAGGGAGACTCAGAGGATTTAGTCAACGCTCTGAAAGGAACCAGCTTCCCTGCTGAGCCGGCTGTGTGGCGTAGGATGCGCCTCCGAGGAAGCCGGTCTGCTCCGAGATGAGCTGAGGCTTCAGGGGCTTGGCATGGCCCAGCGCGCAGTGTGGCTTATAAGCCACCAGCCGAGAACTGCACTTGGTGGCACCGTGAGATTCTCAAGGTAAACGCGCGTCTGAGTCCCCAGGGAAGGTGCAGCGGAGTTTTGTGCAGCGCTGTGTGCGGAGTACGGGTCAGCCACTAACCGCTTCGCGACTTGGGCGAGTTACTTAACGTCTGCTCCGTCGGTTAGAATGGGAGTCTTAGTACTAGCAATTTCTTCTTATGCAAGAAAAGCTGCAGTGAAGTGGTAGTGGAATTCAGATTGAAGCAGATAAAGATGAATGTTTAAATGGAAAGTTGACAATGTGGATATGAAAAATCCCTCTTGGCAACCTAAACAGTTTTGCTACTGAGGTATCAGGTTGGAGTTTACCATTTTCCCCAAGATTCTTGGCTTACATTTGTTTTTATTTTAATACCTTAAGCTCGGGAGGTTAATACTCTTTAGTCCATAGCTCATCTGCCCCATTAGTCCATCCAAGGTGCCTTTCATTTTTCTTATATATTCCCTTTACTTACCTATTTCTAACTGCCATTCTCCTCTCCTTGGAACATTAATATCCTTTTTTTGGTATGTATTTGTGTGTGCATTTTTTAAATTACATAATTAAGTGACTTTGTTCCCTTTTCTTTCATTTGTCATAATTCTCAGCAGTATTTTCAAGAAGCATCTGTGTTTCTTATGTTCGTCTAAAGCAGCACTGTCCAAAATTTTCTATAGTGGTGGACAGGGGAGATCTTCTAAATCTGTGATGGCTGGTATTAGAGCCACTAGCCACGTGTGACTATTCAGCTTTTGAACTCTAGGTAATGTAACTGAAGAATTCAGTTGTTAATTTTGTCTAATGTTAATTAATTTTAATTTAAGTTTGAATAGCCACATGCAACTAGTGTCTACCACATTGAGCAGTGCAAGCTTTTATATGAGGCTGTAGTGCTCCATGGTGGTTTCCATCTTCCATATTTTATCTATTCCCTTACCTGGTGATTATCTTCCAAGTTGCCTCCAACTCTCAGCCATCATAAACCGCTGAAGGAGCCATCCTCAGACAGGTCCATGGGATGAATCTAAGTTAATTCTAACTAAATACTGCCAAAGAATTAGTTCTTCAAAATACTTTCACTCATTTACACACTTACCTGTAATGAGTGAGGGTACCTGTATCTCCATTCTTTCCTAACACTTTTTATAATTTTTGCCAATAAAAAAAAGGATATCTTGGCGGTGCCTGTGGCTCAAAGGAGTAGGGCACCGGCCCCATATGCTGGAGGTAGCAGCCCCAGCCAAAAACTGCAAAAAAAAAAAAAAAAAGTCTTTCTTCTATTTGTATTTTTCTGTGAAGCAGTTATTGTTGGTCCTTTAAATTTCCTCCTCTGTAAATTCCCTGTACATGTCTGCTGTCCTTTTTCTCTTTGAAAGTTGCTGGATTTTTCCCTTTATTTGTAGGGGGAGATTTTTGTGTATTCTTGATATTAGTCCTATGTCATTTTTAGATATTACAGTTATTTTCTTTAACTTATCATTGCCAGTTAACTTTATATTGCCCTTGGTTAAACAGAAATCACTGTGGGGTTTTTTTGTTTTTTTTTTTTTTAATTTTTTTTAAATAATTTTATTAAATCATAATTGCGTACATTGGTGCAATCATAGGGCAGAATGTACTTTATATACAATCAGAAATATTTTGGTAGTATTGTTAGAGATAGCCTTCATGGCATTTTCTTGATCACTATATGAAGACATTGATACCCTATATTTAATAAGTTTCACCAGTACCCTTAGCAGTACCCTGCTAAGATGCACCGTAGGTGTGATCCCGCTAATTGCCCTCCCTCCATCCATCCTCCCCCCTCCCCTCCCCTCTCTTTCCCTTTTCCCTGTATTCTTGTGCTATAATTGGGTTTTAACCTTCATATGAAAGCTATAAATTAGCTTCATATTAGGGTTGAGTACATTGGATACTTTTTCTTCCATTCTTGAGATACTTTGCTAAGAAGAATATGTTCCAGCTCCATCCATGTAAACATGAAAGAGGTAAAGTCTTCATATTTCTTTAAGGCTGCATAGTATTCCATGGTATTAATGTACCACAGTTTATTAATCCATTCGTGGGTCTATGGGCACTTGGGCTTCTTCCATGACTTAGCAATTATGAATTGGGCTGCAATAAACATTCTGGTACAGATATCTTTACTGTGATGTGCAAAATGCAGTATTTTAAAGATAAAGAGAACTCTTCATTGGGCCCTGAAAAAAGTTCTCTGCAGTTACAGCAGCCCAACATGTAACAGCCATGGTCAGTTAGTTATACCAGTAGGAAAGTGATTTATCTGCTACAACTTGCCTGGTCCTGGCCCAAGTGGAGCCAGTATCCTCTTTAAAGATATTAAAATGTGCATATATCCTATTTCCATTATATGTAATGTAATCAAACAACCCACATTTCAAAGGTGCTTCTGAGAATTGTCATAACTACATGCTAATTCAAATAATTATCATTATCAAAGATTTAATAAATGTTATTTATGCCCTACTGGTTAACTCAGAAATTGCAGTTGCTCCTCTGAGGGAATATGGCAATTTAGTGGACGCCAGTGGATGGGAGGGGAAAAATCAATAATCAACCATTAAAAGCACTACATGTTGTTTTCATGCTAAGAACAACTATTGATTGAATTTAGCACTTTCTTCCTTGAAAAGGAGATAAGCAAATAAAATGTTCAGCAAATAGAAGAAATTGCAGCTGTTGAGGTCTGACAAGTTATATCCAAAAAAGAATGGTTTGACATAAATTCACCAAACATAGGAACTTCTATGTGTGGTAAGGAGCCAGGAAGACGTGGGCCATTCATAGGTCTATGGACCGTACTGGTGAGACTAAATCCAACTTTAAAAGTCTACAAAGTATTTCCTCTCTGCACAGCCTGGGCACCAGAAGTGTGGCATCATTTCCTAGATGAAATCCAAGTAAAATAGGTCCTGATTGTAGAGCTCGAGTCAGAAGGTAGAAATTTATGCATCTGATATTTTCAAACTGTACAGGCTGTGTTATCGGTGAACGCAGCGAGGAATAGTTCTTAGCTCTCATGTTGGAAGTTTTACACTGAAATTTTTAGTTTGCTAAAGATAACAGAAACAATGAGAAGAAAATTAGAGGATGAAGCAGAGGTGTTTCCAGTCATGTCACCTGGAATTTTAAGCAGACAAATCTATGTTTTATTGTACTGTCCTCAAACTCAGCTTCATTGTGAGACTCTAACATTTTAAGTGAGGGATATTGTTTTTTAAGAAACCATTAGGGGTCTATCATACGGGGAATGGCTAGAGAGTGAATGTTAGTCCACAATTGTTTTCAGGTTATTACATAGTGACAAAAATACAAAGGAGCTTCAGAATGTTAATTACACAAATGAATACTACTCTGAAAGTAGAGATGGATCTCTAACTTGAATATTTCATGTAGTAAACAATTTGGGGTGTACACACAGACCTGGAGGTCTTTGGCATGTCTGAAAAACAAAGAGAAGATTGGAGGTTTTATGCAAAGGAGAAATACTATGTATCAGTTTTCCAGAAAGTTTATTGATGCTAATAGTTTTGCAGGCCCTGACTGGTGAGTGAAGGTGGTGGGTAAAATTATTCTAGAGGCCAGGCCTATCAGATAAAACCGGTTTCAGGTTGCAGTAGGCAGTGTCTGCACTGAGGCTTGCCGAAAGTTAGATTCTTGGAACAATGTTACGTGCCCTGAGTGTTTTTTCCCTTGGCCTCTGGACTTTGATGTCTGAGTCATATGACAAGAATGACAAGAATTCTTGAACTGACATCTTTGAATTCTTGTGTTGCATGACAAGAATGACCCAATTAGTATGATCATCTTGTATGCTTCTTTGCAAAATGCCCCTGTTATATAACTGTGAGTCAAAGAATTACTTGACGGAGGACAAGGACACTTAACTAGGCAGAAAATGGAAAAGTAGAAATCACACAAGGACATGGGACTATAGTTGTTAAATATGTCACCTCTCAAAGACCCAAATGTGATGGCTTGTGCTGTGGCATATTGGGAATGAATCCCCAAAGATGATGAGCATTGCTGGATCCCACAGAGTGTAACTCCACAGAGAAATCAACAGTTTACAAGTTTAAATGTATGCAAGAAACAGGTTCTATACCACAAATTATAACAACACTGTATATTGAATCAAAATGGCCTGGAGGTAGAATTAAAGGGCCCAGAATATATTTCAGTGTATCTAGAATTTCATTGTCAACTTCCTACATATTGCTCCTGATTCTAAATGCTGTGATTCCAATGCTAGTTATTTCATCGTGAGACTGCTGTTGCTTGCCACATTGGCCATTGTTATCAAAATCTTAAATTTATAACATGTGTACTCCTTAAATTTCCCTCAAATGAAGCTGATAAGGGCTAAAAGGCAACAGGGTTTCCTGAAAGTAGGGTTGTGTTTTTGCTAGGACTGCCATAGCGAAGTTCCAGTGGCTTAGACAGCGGAAATTGATTTTCTCATAGTTTGGGAACCTAGAAGTCCAAGGTCAAGTTGCCAGCCGGCTGAGTTCTTCGAGTCCTGCCTCCCTGGCCTGCAGACGCCTGTCCTCTTATTGCCTCTTTCCACGGCTGTGCCACGATGCAGGTGTGCCCTGATCCTTCTGTGTGTCCTAATGAGGTCACCAGTCAAATTGGATTGGATTACCCTCCACATCTATTTCTTTATTTAACCTTTATTGCCATCTTAAAGCCTCATCTCCAAATACACAGTATAATCACATTCTAAGGTCCTGAGGGTCAGGACTTCAACATGTGCATTTGGGGGAGCTCATGACTCACTTAACAGCTGTAAGAGTTCTGTTGTATTCTTACTGATGCTGCCTCTGCTTTTCTTTTTCTAAGTAACTTTGCATTTTTAAAAACTGCATTTATTTGTTTTGAGAAAAGAATCTCACTCTGTAGCCCCAGATAAAGTGATGTCACATCATAGCTCACAGCAATTTAAAACTCCTGGGCTCAAATGATCCTCCTGCCTCAGCCTCCCAAGTAACTGGGACTATAGGCACCTGCCACAGCTCCTGGCTAGCTTTTCAATTTTTCATTTAGTTTTTCTATTTTTAGATGGAGGCTTTCTTGCTCTTGCTCAGGCTGGTCTTGAACTCCAGAGCTCAGGTGATCCACCACCTTGACCTGCTGGAGTGGTAGAATTATAGGAGTGAGCCATGGTCCCCAGTCCTCATGCTGCAACTGCATGCTATGGGCCTGTGTCTGATGCCTGCTGGGAGGAATAGCCCCTCCACATGGTACAAGGAGAAGAAACAGATGGCTTTGATCTCCAGTGAGAGCTGCAACCTTACTCCAAGCAGGTCAAGCACATCTTGAAGAAGGATTGTACCTTGTACCACGTAGAGGTTCTGAGAGTGATCGCAGAGGTTATTTCAAAGAAGAGGTGGCCACATCAGGCTCAAGGCCAAACATTGGACCGTACCTGCACAGTACGCTGGCTCCCATAGACTGGGTGTATTAAAGTTCAAGTCTTTATCAAAGACGCAACCAGCTCCTTTTCTAAAATTACCGGAAGCTTCGTTCATCCCTTCCTTTCCATGGTTGGGTGGGCGGGGTCGTCTGTACAACAGTCTGTTGAGTGAACAGGAAATTGGCCCTATTCTTACTATGGGCCCCTTATTTACTTTGCTATTATTGAGAGGACCCTTTGATTTGATTCTCATTTTTTCACATTTGCCACATGAACCACCACAGGAAGGAGACAAATCGTGTGTCAGAGACCTGTGAGCAGCTTCACGACAAAACCAAGATCCAGCCGCCGTGTCTCCAGAGGTAACAAGGCACCTGGAGCAGGAATGGAAAGGCGATTGCTCTCAGCCCTGGGCGCCCCAGGGGTCAAGGACCTGCCAACCTTTGTGGGTCCCAGCGACGCCCTTTGTGGTGGCTGCCAAATGCGGCATCTGCGAAAAGTTGATCAGCCTGGGAAAAGCTGTGCTTCTGTGAATTGACGAGCATGTGCGTGTGAACACACATAAACTGGGTCCCACGGGTGCTTGGCAAATTGTTTGTGATGGATGTGGATATATTTAAACATGTTTTAGGCCAGAAAAAGGAAAATAATACCAACCAAAAGGGACTTTTTTTCCATTTTGTCCTTTGGGTTTGACAGGTAGTTGATGTCCATTCCCTGGCAGGTCAGATTCAGAAACCACCAGCAAACCAGAGATGTAGCAGTCCGAATCCTGCCTTAAATGGACACCTGTGCTCCAGACAGATAGCAAAAAAATGCCAAGATGTGACAAGTAACAGTTTATGGAATGTTTCATATCAGACTGTGGCTTAAATGCAGACAGAAGCTCAAGATTCCCAGCTCCATGTAATACACCAACTCAAGGAACCCAACAGAATATTCTCCGGTGATAACTGCCTGCATCCTGCCAGGAAGCAGATTGCCAGGCCTGTTTTGACTTCCTTGTGTGATAAATGCATATAGTTTAGCAGCCTTCCCAGCACCACCCTGATTAGAAATAGGCAGAATTGTATGAGCACATCTTTCACTCTCTCATGAGGTTCGCACTGTGACCTTGTACACAATGATATAGAAGGGGTATGGTAAGGATACACTCTCCAGTGCCGCTAAAAAGACATCTAGCACCTTCAAAGATGACCACTTGGTACTTCAAAGACCCTTTAAAGAAATCGTCAACCTGATATTGACTCTAGTTTTCAGCAATAAGGAAGAGGAGCTTGTCTCTTCTGTTGGAAACGACCAATGAGAACTCACAAGCCAACTGCTGCCAGAGGGACCCTCCGCCAAGACTGTGTTTACTGGTCCCAGGCCATGGACACAGAAAACCGTAGGTGAAAAGATGTTATGGGAAAGGGCCAAGCTCAGTTTTGATGGTTTAAGCAATGTTGTTTTAGTATCACTCAGAGAGGGAAGGTAAACCATCCAAAATGGCTGTGCTGGAGAGGTCAACATCCCCAGTACATGCAAATGTCAGGTAGGTGCAAATGTCACCACCCCTGACGAACCTCACTTAAGAACTGGTCATTTCATACCAGAGGGGGTTTTAGGTGCTTAGACAACTTTAAGAAAGTTCTAGAAAGGGTAACATTGTGGCTGACCCCATTGTCCAAGGCACCTGTAACATGATAGGTGTGTTTGGGCTTATGTAGAGCAAGCTAACTGCTTTGTAATTAATCAGCTCCAACGAGGGGAGACACCTGGTGAAGGGCTTCTGTTGATTTTATTTCTGCGATAGCTAAGACACTGAAGGTGACATCTTGCTGCCTCCACAGTGAATCTCCAATTTGAAGAGAAGTCCCAGGGAAATAGAAATCAAGACGCTTAAAAGGTCACCCTTAAGATACTCAAGAGTTTCTGGAATCTTTAAAAAAAAAAAATTCTGTTCCTCTAATCATTAGATTTTTGGCTAGCTCTTAGAAAGGAAAAATGAAGGGGCTAGGCACCCATAGCTCAGTGGTTAGGGTGCCAGTTCGAATGCGTCCTGGACTTGCTAAACAACAATGACAACTACAACAACAAAAATAGCCGGACATTGTGGCGGGCACCTGTAGTCCCAGTTACTTGGGAGGCTGAGGCAAGAGAATCGCTTAAGCCCAAGAGTTGGAGGTTGCTGTGAGCTGTGACACCACGGCACTCTGCTGAGGGCTACACAGTGAAACTCAGTCTCAATTAAAAAAAAAAGAAAGGAAAATGAAGAAGATGTTGCAGTTACCACAAAGAAACGCCCTAATCTGTTGAATAAAACACGATCACAGCACATGATTCAACAGGCAGATGCTATGTGGAATGACAAATGCTATCCACCACTTGAAATTCAAGGATGTTAAGATGATGAAGTATTGTGACTTTGCTGCTGTAATCTCACATGTGATACCAAAGACAGCATAAGGAGAAAGAATAAAGCTTTCCTTTTGAGGTGAACTGACCTCAAGCTGACTAACTAGGACCCTAGGGATTACCCATGTGGGATATTGTCAGCCAGAAAGTCCTGTTCTTTGACAACCAAGACTGTAGAGGCTAACAGACCCAAAACCTTTCCCTAGAATAAGTTGAAACAGCTTAACAATGTGACATCAAGACCGACAAGGGATAATTTTGGGATAAGGAGCTAATGTATCTGACACAGGGTTTTGCCACCCATTGTGTCAAGCTCCAGCCCAAAAGACAGAGATCAATATTTCAAGTTTTGTCATCAGGAAACCAGCCAACCCCATGCTATTAGGTGAGATGATATTTGGGTTTCCTGAAGGTAAGAGGAACTTTCCAGACAGAGGTGCTCCCGCTAAGTCATCAATAAAAAGTGAAATATGAATGAGTATTAAAATTTTACACTGTTTAAGAATAATATGAGCTTTAAAAGTAAACCAAATGTTTCTACTTATTTACTGAATCAGAACTTCAGATATGAAGGATTGAGTTAATACCACAACCTTTCAGCTGCTTCTTAACTGGTTCTGACACCCAGTCACCATGTCTGTGTTGATAAATATTTCCTTGTTACTACTTACTTATTTTCTTTTACGAATCTTCTTTGTCATTTAGATATCCTTAAGGGTTTCCTGTTTACAGCATACACATTTCCAAATCCCTAAAAATACGCAATGACATTATTTATAGGACTTGGGGAGATAGTACAATGGCAGGAAATATTGAGACTTTGGATAACAAAGATTATCAAAATGTTCTATATATTGATTGTGGTGGTGGTTATATGATTGTATGTAAAAAGGTTAATTTTATGTATATTATATATGGTATGTACTATATGCATATTTACACATATGTGTATGTACAATATATGTATATATTATTGTAAAATAATTGTGTTATTGTATATTGTAAATTATAATTCTATAAGCCTGACTTTAAAAACAAAGTGAAAATAATCATAAATAGGATTATTTCTCAAAAAATTTATGGTGTAAATAGTCATAAAATTAAATATAGCTTTTAAAGGTTAGTGTGCTTAATATTATCAGATTATCCCCCAATAAACCTGGCTTTAAAAACAAAGCGAAAATAATTTTTTTTTTTTGCAGTTTTTGGCCGGGGCTGGGTTTGAACCCACCACTTCCGGCATACGAGGCCGACACCCTACTCCTTTAAGCCACAGGCACCTCCTAAAGTAAAAATAATTTTTAAATAGGGCTATTTTTCAGAAAAAAATTGTTATGGTGCAAACAGCCATACCATTAAATACAGTCTTTAAAGGTTAGTGTGCTTAATATTAAAACTATGATAAAATCTAAACTTTATTATGTGTTTTGTATTAACATTTAAATTTTTATAGGTTAAAATCTTTATATGTTTAAACTTCTTTTTCATTTAAAAAGGACATAATGCTCTTGGGAAATACACTCAGCTAATACATATTCATTTATAGTAATGGCGGTGTATTTATAATAACTGTTGATCTATACCCTTATTTAACAATTTGAACTTCTAAAATATTTGTTCTTCTCTAGGGACACCTCCCCCCACCCAATGCTTCAGCACTGGGATGGGGCCCTAATTCCCACCCTGTGGCTCCTACTGGCAAGCTGGAGGAAACTGCCCCTGTGGTCCAGTGCTCCCCCAGTGACCCTCTAGCCTCAAGTCATGATTGCATCTGGACCAGGTTGAAGAAACACCTCCAAAACTGACACCCATGACTGCTGCATGTATAGCCTTGCCCAGCTGTCACTGTCACTGCTGCTGGGAGACCCAGGCAGAGCAATCTCTTGCATTGCCAGTCTTCAGGGAGAGGGAATCACCCAGCCCCCAACCTGTGCTTCCAACAGTGGCCGAGGGAACAACTCACCACTCTGTAGGAAGACTATTCAGCAATGGCTTGGACTGTGACAATCACAGGGGAATGAGATAACACAAATCATCTGCATTACAGGCTCTCAGTGTGTTTACCCCTCCCCTGATGAATCAATCTTCCAGGGTAGGCCACAAATGTGCTATCTAGGGATTGCTCCTTCTCACTAAGTAGGTGAGTTGCCAGCAAAGGAGCACATGTACACTGCAAACCTATCAGTTCTTAGATGAGCGAAGAAGTTGTAAAGGGAAGAAACCAGCAAAATGAAAAAAAAAAAAAACCAGTGCAATACCCCCAAGAGATTACAATGAATCTACAGCAATGGACCTCAATGAAAGGAAATTGTCAAAAAAGTCAGAAATGGAATTTAGAGTGGGTATTGTAAATAAGAGGAATGAGATTGAAGAGAAAGTGGAAAACCAACACAAAGGAGCCATGAAAGTATTTTAGGATATCGATGAAAAAAAAGGAAAAAAAATCACTAAAAGGATAGATAACATAAAAAAGGATATAACAGGAACAAAGAAATGAATGAGTCATTTTGGGAACTTTGAAATGCAGCGGGAAGATTCAGCAAAAAACTAGTCCAAACAGAAGAAAGAATTTCAGATTTTGAAGACGAGGCTCTTAAACTAACCTAAGGATGCAGAAGAAAACAATAAGGAATCAGAAATATGACACTACATGAAACAAAATGAATGTATGAATCACAGGTATCCCTGAGGAAGAAGAAGAAAAAGCAAAAAGCATGGAGAATTTATTTGAGGGAATTATTGAGGAAAACTTCCTAGGTACCATTTGTGATTCAGACATCCAGATACAAGATGGTCAACAAATACTGGGAAGAGTCATCGCAAATGGAACATTGCCAATACACATAATCATGAACTTGGCCAAAGTCAAAGCAGAAAATACTCTAAACAGTGATACAAAAACAACTAACCCACAAAGGAAAACCAATTAGACTAAAGGCAGACTTCTCCGTGGAGATCTTGTAAGCCAGAAGGGATCGGGGCCCCATTTTTAGCCTTCTTAAGCAGGACAAGTGCCAGCCAATAATTTGCATATTGCAAAACTAAGTTTCACAAATGATGGAGAAATAAAGACTTTTCCAAACAGTCAAGCACTAAGAAAGTTTGTCACTACTAGACTTGCCCTACAGGAAATATTAAGAACTACATTATGTATTGGAAAGCACAATAATTCTACTAGATATAAGCAAAGAAATTTAGGTGAAATTCACATAACATATAATTAACTATTTTAAAGTGTACCATATTCATTGACATTTAATACCTTTACAATGTGGTGCAAGCAACCTTTATTAGTTACAAAATATTCTAATCATCCCCCAAAGAGACCCTGGTACCCATTAAGCAGATGCTCCCCACATCCCTGCTCCTACACCCTGGTAACCAGCAATCTGTTTTCTGTTTCTATGGATTTACTTATTCTGTTAATTTACATACTCTTTACTATATTTCAAATAAATGGAATCATACACTATGTGTCCTTTTCCATCACATATTGTATGATTGCACTTAGCATAATGTTTTTAAGATTCCATGAATCTGCTTTTCTTTAAAAAAGGAAGCTACCTCATTTTATTAAAATTTATATTGGCCCTCAGGAGTTTTCGTTACCCCTCCAGCCAGACATCAGCTATGTTTCAGATGTAACCACACATTTTTTAGTGAAAATATCCAGGAAAAAAAAATCTCCATGGGTGTCCATCAGCCATTCCATTGCCCAGCCTCTCTGAAACATCTTCAAAAAACTTCAGGGAATGCCCCTAGGGAATTGAGGCAGATCCACCAAACTCACACATATACCTGATCTCCTGTAAGTTTACTTTTTTACAACATCAAACTCACAGAGTTAATTCAAAATACCCGCCTCCCCCCCTCACTCTGGTAACTTTGTTTGGGAACCCAGAATGAGTTTCTACAGATTCTTTCCCCTGGGAGGTTTTCTAGCTGGGGAAGCCTATAGAACACTAAAAATGGTCTTCTAAACCCCAGGCAGGTTAGAAAATATTTTTAACCCCCCCACTTAGTAGAAAGATGCATTTAAATGATTCCAGTAAAAAGAAAAAAACATGAAGCACAACCTAACGTATTTACCCCGTCATTTCCCAATAACAATGTCCTCAAGACCACCCTGAAGTATTTTGAGAATTAGTTTTGAACAGGTTATATATATTTTTGTCATTATCTATCCATCAAACACAAGATCATTTTGGAAGGACCTGAAGCACATGGACGTGATGAAGATGTCCTACAAACTGTAATATTTTCTTCAAATCCTGGTTGCTATGCTGAGAACACACATTTCTCCCAAAGAGGATAGCGGCGCCATGGGCCTCTATATGGTTTCCTTGGGAAGGTAGATCTCAGGAGCATGCGCACACGGTTCCACTTTGAGTCTTGGCTCTTGGAAGCTCTTAGGTCCTGCAAAATACACATACCTCGAAAGCATATGTCCATAATGGATCCATAATGCATCCAATTGGGCGTCAACCAAGAAGGTAGGCTACTTTTTATGAAAGGAATTTTACCTTAAAAAAAAAAAACCCGTGTGTTTTGTATCGTTGTTTAGAAATATTAGAGCTTGCAGGACATACTAACAGTAACAAAAACATGTTTAAAAATACTCTTAGAGGGAAGGTTTTATAAAATGTATGGGAAGCCACTTTAAAGAAAAAAAGTCTGAGTATTATATGGTCTTCTTGTTTGTTTGTTTTAATTGGGAACTGAGCTGATAGGTTTTTTAAAAGCATTTGAGAAAATTTCTCTTTTGGGCTGTGGCCTGCTTTTTTGTGTGGCTTATTTTATTTGAAAACGTTGTTTGTTTAGAAGTACAGGCTAGAGGACTTATCAGAAAAGAAGTTTCTTAAATGGCCTCCCCCTGCTTTAAGTCCAGAAACATGGTAGATCTATAAAGAAAAAATGTTTTGCTTTGGGACTTTAGTTTGTTTGATTTTAATTGGATACTGAGGCTGGAGCTTTAAACATGATATTTTTTAAGCCACGTCTAAATTTTGCAGCAGAATCTTTTGCTTCTATTTTTATTCTTCTTTATAACAGGGGATTTTCATTTTCTTAGGGCTTGTCTGCGACTTTGTTTTATATTGGAAACTATAAAAGGAAACTTGAAGCAGTATCATACATTGGAAAAGTTTGTAAAAAGCCACTTAAGAGTTCAGACTGCATATTTCTGCTATTTTTGTTTTACTGTAGAGCAGAAGCTTTTAATTGCATGTTATGTATTTATACCATACGGTTTTTCAGTGAGGGAGTGGTTAAATTCATTCATTCCTTATTTTATTCAAGACATATTTACTGAGTTCCTATTCTGTGCCATGCACTCCTCCAGGCTTTGAGATACAGCAGGGAACAAAACAAAATTCTTAGTCTCTTGATGCTTGGATTCAAATAGGGGTTTTGTAGAATGTTTGGTTAGGAAGTAGGGGCAGGATTCATGACTGTTCAGTAAGTCTGGGGATGCAGGGTATGAGAGCTGGGTTGCAGGTTGAGCAGGAGTTGGAAGCAGAGACCATGCCAGGCTAGAAATGAGACACTAAGGTTAAGGAAAGGCTGGAGGCTGGGTTTGGGGGATTAGATCTGGGCCTAGCAGAATTAGGATTTTACTGTGTGCCATCCTGTGTATGAGGGGGTGAAATGACTGTCATTTTCAGGAAACCTGCCTCTTTAGTGCATGAAGACTAGACAAGCTGAAAAGATGCACTCCAGACATGTAGAAAGGCTTCTCTTCCCCAAAATACAACACACACGTATGGCAGGGGACACACGATTTCCTCTTTACTTAATTTGACAAACATCTACTAGACACCTACCCTGTGTACTCACCTGTGCTTTCAGGTATGGCAGTAAACAAAGCAAAATACTCGGCTTTATGATGCCTTGATCCTGTTGAGTGTATATCAAATTTAAATACACAACAAGGCTAAAAACAAGTCTAGAATTTAAGACGCATTATCAAGGTAACATTGATACTCCACTGGGAAGTCAGGCTCAAAAGTGTAGGAAGTTGATTTTAAAGCTTAGGGAAAGGTAAGAGGTAAGATTCTAGACCCTACTGAGATCTCTCTGTAGGGTCATGCGACTAAAATTGGCTCAGAAAACACACACTCTTGCACAGAAAGACAGCAATAAAGTCTATCTATCTCAGTGGAGAGATTTGAAGAGAAAAATTAAGCTCTATCCATCCAAAGCCACAGACCAGAACCTCACCTGAATTTGTGAATTGAAATTGCAACAGCCAAGTCATCTGGAAAAAACAAAAATTTAGAACCTTTAGCAGAAGCAAATATACCACTGCTCTAAAATTATATTCTCACAACCCACCTCATAGAAGATTGTCACAGAAAACCAAGTACTGACAAAGATGAGCTCATTATAAAAAATGTAACTTATAAGAAGAAATAAGTGAGAATTGACAGAAACAACACAGTAAATTCAGAACTCCAAGAACTAAATTTAGTGGCCTATTGATCTGAAAGAGAATATTGAGAAAGGCTGTTTTAAATTAAAGACATGAAAAGCAAACAAAGCTCTTAAGAAAGAATAAGGCGGATTGGAAAAAAACAATCAACTAGAAATTCCAGAAATGCAGAAGACATTTAAGGAAAAAATAAAAAACTATAGGAAGCTAATTAGACATAAGCAATGAAAGAATTAGTAAACTGAAAATTAAGTATGGGGAAATTATCTATAATGCAGCAGAGAAGGAAAAATAAATGAAAATGCAAAAGAGAGGTTAAGAGACAGGACACTTAAGTGAATTAAAATTAGAGATACATGTACAGTAAGTTTTAAGGATAAATAATTGGAGAAATTAGAAGATAAGAAATATACTTTTAAGTTCTGTCTGGGGTTTAAGAAACACATGATCCCTCAGATTAAAGAAACAAATGAATCCCCATGCTGACATTAGTATTAAAGAAAAGAATAAGTTCTTATGACAGACAAAAAGCATATCATAAAAGTGAAGATTACTACACTTTCATTTCATTTCCTTTCATTTCCTACAAAGGAATGAAAATCAGAATGACAGGCTTCTCAATAGCAACAATGGAAGTGAGAAAACAAAGCATTTCCAGGTCCATCCAAACTCACTCAAGATTGAGGTCAAAATTAAAAAAAAAAACCATGAAGATAGAATATCAGTCATAGATCTTCCCAGAAGGAATTTTTCAGGTGTCCACTTCAGAAAGACGTTAAACAAACAAAAAAGAGAAGGGAGCAAGAAGCAAGACTGAGCAAAGACATTGTAAACATCTCCGTAAATCTAAACAAATGCTAATTATATTAAATAATAATAATGATAATGACTAATTTGGGAGTATTGAAAAGTTGAAATAAAATAACCAAGGGTAACTTGTGCAGCAGGAAAGGAGTGATTGAAATGAAAGCATTGTAAGGTCATTGCCTTATGCAGAAGGGCAAAAACTGGCTTCCAATTTTGTTATGTAATGTATGAATCTTAAATTTTGAGTAACCATTGAAAAAATAGGAACTGCATGTATAATACCAAAGCAATGAGACAAAAAAGTAAATTTTAAACATCTAGTCCAGTGGTTCTCAACCTGTGGGTCGCAACCCCTTTTAACTGTATTAAAGGTTCACGGCATTAAGAAGGTTGAGAACCACTGATCCAGTCACTCCACTTAAGATTTAAATTGGAGAAAAAGGGGAAATACAGAAAAATCAAAGTAAATATCTTTAACCAAATGGAATAATAGAACTGAATCCATATGCTCAAGCAGTTTTAATAAAAGAAAGAAAATTAGAAGACACAGACATCCAGGTTGAATTAAAAAGAAAACTAAACAAAATCCAGTCATGGGCAATTAATAGGAAACAAACTCAAAATGTAAGGACACAGGCAGATTGAAAATACTGGGATGAAAAGGAAAATCCTGACCAAAAGAAATATCAGCCAAAGAGATTTTTAAAGCACAAAACATTGTCTATGGTAAAGATATTCACTGCAAATTCACTGCAAAACAAACAAACAAACAAACACAACACAACAACGTTTTTGAGAACTTTAACTCACCTTCTTGAGAATGTATTATTAATGTTTGATAGATCAGGCAGAATATAAATTAATAAAGATATGGACTATACGAAAAACACAAACTGGGCTAGATTTGGTGATCCTATGCAGAGCCAAGTCCTAGAGAATGAACATTGTTTTTAAGTACATTTGAAATATTTATAAAAATTGACCTTATTCTAGGCCAAAAGGCAAATCTCAATAAATCCAAAGCATAAATAACAAAACACCATGTTGTCAAAATGCAGGGCTACAAAGTTAAAAATAAATAGAATAATAACTCTTAAAGCAATATACTGACAACATTTTAAGCAAGCGTCTAAGCAGTGCATAGATTAAAGCAGATTTTATATGAAAAAAATGAGAAGATATTAAGATTGTATTGACATATAGAAAACTTTATATGATGCACATAAGCCAGTATTTAAAAGGAAATCTAGACCCTTAAAGGAACCACTTTCCTAGGTGATGTCCAGCAGGCAGCAGGGAATAACTAAACTTGTTTGCCTAAAAGACAGAGGCCCTCAGAGAACACCAGGGGGCCAGAGGCTGAGTAATTAAACTGAAGTAGGCCTGGCCAATATCTAGTGTCTTACATTTTGCATCTGAAACAGATTAAAACAAAATACTATTTTCTTAGGCCAGTACTTTAAAAAAGTCAGAAGTAATGGTAACTCACTAAATGGTTAAACACAAACTCCCCCTCTTTTTTGTTTGTTTTAGCAGAACATATGTATAAATATTGCTTAGCTTTTACAAAACACAATTTTATAAAAAATCTTGCAGAAATATGTATATGATTAAGGCAACAGTCTTCCAGCTGGGCACATAGTCTTAATAATTTGTACATTCTTATATTTATAGTTTATAAGCTAATAGTAACTCATATCGGCAGGGAATGTACCTGTGAGAATCTTGGGTACAAGATTACTGCTACATGAGGTTAATGTTTTGTTACGTAATTAAACTATCATTCCTATGTATTTCATGTAGATCTCTTTCTATATTTAGCATAATCCTTGTATCCACGTTTTCTATCACATCTCACCACACCTTCCCTGACACTAAGTGCATTTAATAACCCCTTGCTTTTCATCTTTCTCTTACAATTAGTTCTCTATCTTCTCACTTCATGAACTCACAAGTCTCATTATAATACCCTAGTGCTCTATTATTAGAGCAGGAACCAGGTGTGAGCTCAACATTGAACCAAGACAATGAAGGAAGACCCACGTAGAACAAAAAAAGCACCCCCATTCCTCCATGAGAAGAGCTTTGTGGATACTTTGGCAATGTGCAACTGGTAATGAGTGTCAGATTCAAACTGAAATATGATGATCAGTAAGTTGGTATTTAGTATATTGCTATATAGAGATCTTAATGGTTTGGTCAATGGCAAATAGTTAATTCCAAAGTGTAAATTAGTTCTCAACTGGTCCTTTTGCTGTCTTTATATGTGTTTCATTCCAAACTACTGAAATTCTTCAAGTATTGATTGTGTAGGACACCCAGCAAAGTAAATAAAAACAAAAGCCTATGTTAATGAAATATCCATCCATCCAAACAACTGCCTATTTCTGGGCTTTGATTCAACTCAAGAAAACAGAAGAGATATCTATAATGTGTGGGGAAGCAGGCATAAAAATGGAGGCCTAAACATCGTGCCCAAGTGGAGGAACATTTCAAAAAACAACCATCACAAAGTCTGGGAGCTGTTCCAGATTAAAGAGACACCTAAACATGACACATGACCCTGGGTTGGGTCTTGAAATGAAAAAATAATTGCTATAAAGAAAATTCTTGTGATAATTGCCAAAATTTAAACTTGGAATATATGTATTAAAGTATAACAGCAATGCTACATTTCCTAAATGTGATCATTATACTATGGTTATGTAGAAAAATATCCTTGTTCTTAGGAGACAGTGATAGAAGGGCTTACTAGGAGTATTTGAAGGAAAGGAGGCTTGATGTCTGCAACTCATCAAATAGTTCAGAATAAAGATATACAGAGAGATGAAAAATCACCTCTCATAGAATGTTAACAAATGTTGAATCCAGGTAAAATTGAAAGGTATATGGAAGTTCTTTGGACTATTTTAAGACTTTTGGATATTTTTAGGTTTTCTTAAATTGAAAAGTAATAATGGTCATAATAATAATAATTCAGAGACACTGGGCCTCCAGCTTCACACTAGCTACATTTTGCTTTCTGTTTCAAACTAGACTAGCATGGTTGGACGCCCTTGACTAACCATTGATGATAGCTCTAGGAATAAGTATGCCAGTGTCAGTGTGTAAAGTTTACATTAAATATATTTTGTTTTCATTACATATTTGTTTGTTATATGTTACTTAAATATTTTTCCGTATAGAAGTTATTAGTCCAGAACAAAGACTTTTTCTGAATCAGGGAGAGTAAGTTACCAATCTCATTCCTCATAACTGCAGAATTCTTTAGAGTGCATTTCCTTCAAAAAAGGACATTCTCCTATATAACTGCAATAAACCAAAAATGAGAAAATTCACATCTCTGCATAACTGCCATCTAACCCTCAGACTCTGTCTAAGTGTCCCAGGAATACTCTTTATAGCAAAATAATTTTGCTATTAGAACTACAGTTGGATTTAATTTTAAGTCTCTTCATTCTAGAACTGTCCCTCTGAATTTCTTAACTCTGATAACCCTGGTACTTTTGAAGATAACGAGCTTGTATTGTAGTGTTCCTCCATTTAGGCTTGCCTGCTGTATCCTTGTGATTAGATTCAGGTTACATGTACTTGGCAGAAACACCACAGACGTGAAGCTGTGGTCTTGTTACACACTCTCAGTGGGGCACTATTTAATCTGTCCTATTACTATTGGTGATGTTTGTTTTGGTCTCTTGACTAAGTCTGGTGTTTGCCACACTTATCTAATGTCACATTCTCTTTTTCTCTTTGCAATTAAGTATTTTGTGCAGAGGTACTTTGAGACTAAAGACCCGGTCCAAACTTACACTTTATTATTATCAGTATAGATTCATTGTTTTCCATTTTGTTCAGTAGGTTGTAGCTCACTGATTATTATTATTTATTTTTATTTCAGATTAATATGAGGGTACAAATGTTTAGGCTGCCTTGTTTTCAATTCTAAGGTGACGTTCAAGTTGTAGTTGAGCCCTTCAGCCAGGGGTAATTACCGAACACCCTCACAGGTGCACATCATTAGAGAGCTCACCAATTGCCCTCCCTCCTCCCACCTTAATATTTATTTTTATTTATTTATTATTTTTATTTTTATTT
This sequence comes from Arctocebus calabarensis, assembly GCA_963573935.1. NCBI lineage: Eukaryota > Metazoa > Chordata > Mammalia > Primates > Lorisidae > Arctocebus > Arctocebus calabarensis. The sequence goes on along the minus strand of CAUYON010122573.1, from coordinate 14,072 downwards.
ATTTATTTAGCAGTTTCTGGCCGGAGCTGGATTTGAACCCAACACCTCTGGCATATGGGGCTGGCACCCTACTCCTTTGAGTCACACGCATCACCCCTTAATATTTATTTTTAAATGCAAATGCTCCTAGATTTCACCAGAAGGAACCCTTTAAGCTGGTCCTGTGTCCTTTTGACAGGTCCTCATAATTCTCTGAGCATTTTCTTAGTTTCTGGCACGTGAAAAGATATTTCTGTCTCACCTTATCCCTTCCCTGCCGCAGCCCTGGAATCAGCCAGTTTTATAAGGAATCTGATTCCTTTTTATGAAAAATGATATTGAAACAGCCAGATGTGGGTGCAGATATCTTGCTCACTGTTACTGGGACACCCCTTCACCCACACCATGTCAGTGGACAGAGCTGGGAATATATGTGTATTTATGATTCTTTATGTGCCTCTACAAATATCAAAATACCATATATTTACATTTATACTACCGATTTCAACCCAATCCCACTAGGTTCATTTAGATTTCATCCTTTTCTTCCCCTCTCTGATAGAGAGAACTCTGTCTCCCATTACTCTTAATACGCAGAGTGTCCCAAAGATCACCCATAAAGTCACCATAGGCAGAAAAAATAGGAAATGATAGCTAGATGCACTTTTGTGTATAAAATATTCATCACAAAATTTTACAAAATATTTACAAAATATTCCCTATATGTTGGCCACCTCTCTATAATTTCCCATTTTCCCTATTTATAGTGACTTCATAGGCAACCTTTGGAACACCCTGTATTTATTTATTTATTTGATTAATTCTCCAGCACGTAGACAATCTCTGATTGCTGCCACCACCCACTTTCCCAAGGGCACATAGTCTCTTCACCACACCTGGGCTCTCATGCTCCATGGTTTGGCCACCACCTCTGCCTCCCTTCATGGAACACCCCACGTGCCTTTGGGGCTCTTAAGACACCCCAGGCCACCCACCTGCTGCACAGATGCTCCCCTCACCCAGCCTGCACTCCGGCACCCTCACCAGAGTCACCCCTTTCTGATGATGCCTTTCCCTCCCTCCAGTTCTCACAACCCCAGCTAGAACTTCTCCTTATATGAATGGTGTCCTCACCCTGCTCAAAGATGGGAGTTTATTCTTCTCTCTGCGGACTTGTTCAAATGAAAATAATACAGAACGTAAATTTACATGAGGGAAATCTGCACCTGAAAACATGTTGAGGTATCTATCAGCTTAAACCCAGCAGGCTTCAATTATTAAGTGGTTAAGATAATAAATCCAATCCTATGACATTCTTCCAAGTAGTGAAGACTTGGTAGACAAGTCTACCAAGACTTGAGATTCAGAAGCCAAAATAACAGAACCTGCTCTTCCTCTCTTCCCAAGATAGTGGAGCGATTTACGAGCTTCCTAGATGATATCAAGAATTCAGAGAATGTGTCTCCAAGCCTCCTCTATGTTAACAAAGTCACCTGCTGATTCTGTTTTTATTCTTAAACAAGCAATCAGATGTACTGGATCTTTGCTTCGCACTGAGTGGCAATGTCCTGAGCAGTGCTCTGCCCGGTGTTTACTTGAACAATACAGAACACCCTCACGTGGATATTATGGAAGCAACATTTGTCTCTATTCTCTGACCTTCAAGAATCTGGATATTATGGATGCAACATTTGTCTCTATTCTCTAACCATCCAGAATCTGTAGGAAATACACAGTAGATGATGTCATTGACATGGTTCCTCCCTGGTGTCTGTCTTGGTTCTTGATCTCCATCTAAACTTCCAGCTTTTCACCAGAGGCAGCAGCCGGTGCAGGAAAGAAGGTGGATTTTGGAACCAGTGAGATACAGTCTGAAATCTGTTTAAGGAAAGCTTAGTTTTCTCAACTATCAAATAGCATCAAAAGTCATACTTATTTTGCTAAATTTCTGGGAGGATTTGCAGCAGCATAAGTATAATGAGGTATTGAAATAATTTGACAATTATGTATGTCTTTGTTTCTAACTTCTGACTTTTTCACATCCATGGCATTGACTCTAGATTTCTACTTTTCTAGAAAAGGAACACAAAACAAAATTAACAACAGAATGACAAGTGTTATTTAGTCTCTATAATTTAAACTCAATTTGGAAATGAAGCAAAATATTTGGAGCTTTAAAAACCATTAGACTGTGGTGGGCAACTGTAGTCCCAGCTGTTTGGGAGGCTGAGGCAAGAGAATTGCTTAAGCCCAAGAGTTTGAGGTTGCTGTGAGCTGTGATGCCATGGCCCTCTACAGAGGGTGACATAGTGTCTGTCTCAAACAAAACAAAACAAACAAACAAACATTAGAAGTTTACTTTATTTTTTAATTTTTATTAAATCATGGCTGTGTACATAAATGCAATCATGGGGTACAATGTGCTGATTTTATATACAGTTTGAAATATTTTCATTGAACTGGTTGACATAGTTTTCATGGCATTTTCTTAGTTATTGGGTAGAGACATTTATATTCTACATTTAGTAAGTTTCACCTGTACCCTTCTGAGATGCACTGTAAGTGTGGACCCACCAATTAGAAGTTTACTTTAAATGGAGCAAAACAAAAACCTTTTCACGCAAGGCTTCTTCCCTGAAAAAGTATTAGCTAACTTCATTTATCATTTTCTTCAGTGTGATGAGTTAAGTCATAAAGTTTTATGTAAGGAATCACATAAAACCTGCCTTTTCCAGCCCTGGGACAATAATATAAAAGAATAGAGAGTTAGAAAAAGAGAATGAGATGGCCAGATGGATGTGCCTGGATGCTTCTGTATAAATGCATTATGTAAGTAGAGTTCATGGACTCCTATCTTACTTGTTTAGGTCTCAGAGAGGAGGATACCTCGCAAACTGCCACATAGCAAACAGGAAACAGTCCATCATGGTCAGGCAGAGAAATATCTTAAAGCTTAGCTTCTTAGGCTCCTCTGTTCCCATGAGATAAGGACATGGAGTCAAGGGCCAGTGGAGCCACTGCAGGACTACTAGCATAAGGCAAAGTGACCCACAGCAGAGCTAAGGGTGCACTGGCTGGCGGGGTGGCCACAGGGAAAATAAGAGCAGGAGTTAGCGGGAAATAGCCAGCCTATGAGAGCTGGGTGGGGCTGGCCAGAAGCATTACCCAGAAAAATGACCCCTGAGTTCTTCAGCCCAAAACAGCAGGGTTAGAAGCAGTTGATCATGCAATAGCACCCTAAAGGCCAGCACATGTCAGATCAAATTCTAAACCTAACACGGAACCTAAGCAGCCCCTTCCCCTCAATCCTGAGATCATACAGCCACCTCTTAGCACCTTCTATACCAACTGCACTATCTTAGGCAGAAGACAAGGGGTGATCTGAGAAACAGAACATTTTAATCTAAATTGGGTTTATTTTTTATAGTATTGTATACTACAATATAGACTTTGCTTGCTCACATGAGGCTTTTAGACCAAACTCAACCCCGATGACTTCCACCAAAATAAGCAGCCAAGAGAGTGAAACACGGCCCAAATACAGCCGAGTCATGTCCCAAGAGTAGTTATTATCATCGCACCTGTCTCTGAGTCCCTCTGCCAAGAGTGAATGTGCCTCGGGTGGCCAAAGATGGGAGGCCAAAAGAGAGGCAGTAGGCTTCATGCCCTTCTTTGTCAATCATACCCAATACATGAGCCTCCTTTCCATTTTTTAAGAACATAATGTTAAGAATGTTGAGTTTCATGAATGCATGAGAAAGAACTAGGCAAGTTTTATATGTGCTAATTTAAGAAATTTCGAAACTCTGGTCAACAGTTGGGGGCAACAGTATCAACCATTTCATTCAGCCAGGAGATGACAACAGGAACAAGCTTACATTCCCTATCTGGGTAGAGACTCTTGTCTGTGAGTACTGTCCCTTTGTGAATTTTTTAGACTTGGATTAAGGGAAGAAAACAAAGCAGAAGTCAAAATAGGAGAAGAACAGTGTATGCTCTGGAACTGTGTCATAAAATATCAGTGATTTAGCTTCTGTATCTACACTGCCAAAAACAATGCCTTTAAACATGCTTGGAACATAGTTTATGTTTAATTTTAAATGAAACTAATTAGAAGTGTATGTATATTTTATTTACCAACAAGGTCCAGTTGCTTACTAGTGTGAGCTGTGTTTCTGCCCAAGCTGTGCAGGTGCCAAAGCCTGTATGAGAAGATTCCTAAATCAGAAGAGAAAATGAATTTTCCATCTGACAGCTCTCATTTTGGTTAATTACATGGCATTAAGAAGAAAAGGTTGGCTACATTATCTAGAAGAAAGTATTATTAGAGATGGCATTATATCCTAAAACATTTAATACCCTGTGTTCTGGTCTCCATCATACCATCTGGAGCATTTACTTGGGGAGAATTATAGTGAATTGATAGGAATCTAAAAAATTGCCTCACTTAATTCCTTAATGACCATAAAAACTCTCTTGATGAAAAATAGCATTTCCAGTGTCATTTGTGAATCACGACTTGACAGGCAACAAATGTAGATGACAGTCCCAAGATGCATCTATCTCATTAGAATCATCATGACCTCTGTACTATTAGAGTTTAAGCCACTTCTCAGAGACCCATTTTCTTTTGTTTGTTTGTTTGTTTGTTTGTAAAATAGGTATAACAACTTTTTAACAAAAAACACACACCCCTAAAAAAAAGTATTAGAAATGTACATCCTTGTTAGAATGGCCAAAACCCGGAATACTGACAGCATCAAATGCTGGTGAGGATGTGGAGCAACAAGAACTCTCATTCGGTGCTGGTAGGAATGCAAAATGGCACAGATGCTTAGGAAGATGGTTTGCCAGTTTTTTACAAAACTAAACATATTCTTACCATATGATCCAGCAATCATGCTGCTTTGCATTCACCATGAAGTTGAAAACATGTCCACACAAAAGCTGCACACAGAGGTTTATAACAACTTTATTCATAATTGCCAATACATGGAAGCAACCAAGATGTCCTTCAGTAGGTGAATGGATAAATAAACTGTGGTACACCCAAACAATGGAATATAATATATCAGTGCTAAAAAAAAAAATAGAGAGAGAGCTATCAAGTCTTGAACAGAGATGGAGGGAACTTAAATGCATACTCTAAGTGATAGCAGCCAGTCTGAAAAGCTAGACACTATGTGAATCTTATGACATTTTGGAAAAGCCAAACTTTTGAGACAGCAAAAAGATTAGTTAGGGGTGAAGGGAGAGGAAGGGATGAGTAGGTTGAGCACACTTCTAAGGCAGTGAAACTGTTCTGTATGATATTATAATGGAGGGTACATGTCAAAAATCCATAGAATGTGCAACACCAACAGGGACACACACTGTAAACTATGAACTTCAGATGACAATTCTTTGTCAATGTAGGTTCATCATTTGTAACAACAACTGTACCACTGGGGTGGTGAATGGCATTGGGCCCAGGGGTCTATAAGAAATCTCTGTACCTTTCCCTCCACTTTGTTATGAACATAAAACTGCTCTAAGATTTTAATCTTTTAAAAATACCAGCTATCCACTCCCAAGTCTCAGTCATTTTCTTTTTCTGCCTTAACCAAGAAATGAGTGTTCTGAATAATCAATCATTTTGTTTATAAAGTCCCAGATAAAGAAAAGCTTTCATCTTGTTTCAAAAAGCTTGTCATGCTTTCTACCAATTAGATCAGAATATTAAGAAAGACTAAAGTGGGTGGCACCTGTGGTTCAAAGGAGTAGGGCGCTGGCCCCATATACCAGAGGTGGTGGGTTCAAACCTGGCCTCAACCAAAAAAAAAAAAAAAGGAAAGAAAAGAAAAAGAAAGACTAAAGTGCTTAAGACATGGTTCTCGAACATAAGTGAAGAATGGTTAACATACCTGCTATTTACTTACTTCTTGCCAGATGCTACAAAATATCCGCTAGAAAATGAAAAAAAAAAGTACTCATCATTTTAGATCTATCTGGGCCCACTGGGAAGTTAATACCAATAGAATCAATGTGGAATGAGAAGCTACTACACAATATGGTAAATTTAGAGTGGACATTGTCAATATTTCCTTCAGAAATATCTTTTATTTTTTTTTAACAAATACGGCATAATGGAGGTTAAGAGGTGAAAATCATTTGTGGCATGATTCATTTCTGGTTTTGTTAACAGAATTGCTCAACATTTTCTGTCTGAGAAAAAGTATTTCACCATGCTGAATCCTAGAACACATATAGGAAGCAGAAACAGTTCTAGCCTCAGGTTCATAATTTGAACACAGAGTTTTTCTGTTATAGTTAGTTATTTTTTGAGCTTCAGTTCTCTTATGAGTAATACACAGGTTTTGGAATGTTCAGCTACTAAGGAAATGATAATGTAGGATCAAAGCATCTTTTGGAGTCTAAGATCATGTGATAGCAAACTAGAAAAAAAGATCTAGATTTTAAAAAAAAAACCACAAGAAATAGGGGTGAAGCAACATGGTGGACCAGAAGAATCACTCAGCTGAGCTCTTCTAGAACAACTGAGGAAAAAGAGCGAGCCCAGCCATGGCTGGTATTGGGACCTTACCCAGAGTCATAGCTCAGGGAGCACAGCAAGGAGGTGGTGAGCTGAATACAGCATATGATCTGGAGAGGTAGAAATCTGATAAATTAGGCAAGTGATTGTGACTGGCTGGGATCTGCTGAGGTCTGGGATGGGAGGAAGCCTTTCCAGAGTTTTCAGTTGTTGGGGGAAGCTGCATGTTAAATGGAAAGTTTGGAAGAGTGGGCTGACTTGGACAGTATACAGCAATCAGATTTGAATGCAGGAGTGGGTTTGCCATAGATTTAGTGGCTGGTGAGGCAGCCATACTGAGACACTCTCAGAGAGAGTGGAGTAGGTCTTAGCAGGAGCCTAAAGCACTGGCCATCTTAATTCTGCCTGCTGGGATCAGAACTCCACTCTTGAGACAGGTTGAGGGACTCCTGCACCTTACAGGAACTGGGGTCAGGGGGGCACTATGAGATCTGTCCCTGGAGAATTCTTGTGAGCTTTAAGATCCCTAACTGGCAGGGTCTGAATGCTGAGGAAACAATCAGGTGATCACTGAAGGCAACTAAATTTGAAATTAGGACTATACCGGTTACCGGCTGTGCTGTCTCCTAAAAAACCTACAGTGCCACCTGGTGTCCCTGCGACACATTGCAACATATTGTCATCAAGAGCAGGGACTTCTATTTGGCCACAAGGAAGAGTTTGGCTTTGTTCAGGCTGAGGCCACTTCAAGGCCTAAGCCCTGAGACAAGGTAATTTGAAGCAAAGTAGGTAATGAGAAGGAAAAAGGAGGACAAGGAGGTGAACAAGAAGAAAGAACACATAAGGAGGAACAAACAGAAAAATTTAGGCAACATGAAAAACCAAAACAGAGGAATTCCCCCAAGGGACCATGAAGCAGCTACTACAGAAGACTCCACCTATAAATAATTAATGGACTTAACAGAAAGGGAATTTAAAATATGGATGATAAAGACAATAAAAGGAATGGATGAGAAAATGGAAAGACAGAACCAAAAGTCAGATGAAAGATATGTAGAATATAGAAAGGATGTGGTGGAGCTTAAGGAAATGGAGAAGGAGACAGTCAGGGAATGTAAAGATGTAGTAGAAAGTATCAAAAACAAGCTAGACCATGGAGAAGAAAGAACCTCAGAGCCAGAGGACAAAGTTTTGGAGTTAACCCAGGTAGTTAAAGAGGCAGAAAAGAAGAGAGAAAGCAGAATAGGCACTTAAAGAGCTAAGAGACTCCATGAAGCATTCAAACATATGAATAATAGGAACTCCTAAAGGGGAAGAAGATTATCCCAAAGAAATGGAAGCTTTACTGGAGACTATCATAAATGAAAACTTCCCAAGTTTTATTTAAGACCCCAACACACACTTCAAATGGATATCAAACCCTGGGTCACCTCAACTCAAACAGAGCCTCTCAAAGATACATTGTAATATACCTATCTAAAGTCAAGATGAAGGAAAAAATTCTGCAAGCAGCCAAGAGTAAGCACCAACTAACGTACAGAGGCAGAGTCATTAGGATGACAGCAGACTTTTCAACTGAAACCTTCCAAGCCAGAAGAGCATGATCATCCACCTTCAACATTCTCCAGCAAAACAATTTTCAGCCCAGAATTCTGTATCCTACTAAACTAAGTTGCAAAGTTGATGGATAAATTAAATCTTTTGCAGGTATAGAAGCACTGAAGAAATTTGCCACTACACCACCAGCTGTACAGAAAATAATCAGACCTATTCTCAACACTGACCACCACAAGGGACCACCAACAAAGGAAACACCTAGAAGCTAAAGGTCAAAACTTAGCTTCCACAGTTGTGCAAAGGATAAAACTACATAATAGACTTTCACAAAATAAGATGAATAGAACTCCACCACACTTATCAATTCTCTCAATAAATGTCAATGGACTTAACTCCCCACTGAAGAGGCACAGGCTGTCTGATTGGATAAAAAAGCACAAGCCATCCAAATGCCCCCTCAGGAGACAAAACTAGCCTTGAAGAAAAATCAAGACAGGATTAAGGTATAGAAAACAGTACTTCAAGCAAATGGAAATTAGAAGAAAGGAGGGGTTGCAATCTTATTTTCAGATATAAGCAGATTTAAAGCAACTAAAGTTAAGAAAGACAAACATGCACACTTTATATTGGTCAAAGGAACAATATAAGAAGAAGACATTTCATTTTTAAATATTTATCCACCCAACCTAAATGCTATCTGATTAATGAAACAGACCTTGATGAGTGAGCAATATGATAGCCCATAACACCATAGTAGCCAGGAACTTTAACACCTGTCTGACAGAACTGAACAGATCCTCTAAACAGAAACTAAACAAAGATACAAAGGACTTAAATGTGACCCTAGAAAAAATGGGATTAATAGACATGTACAGAACACACCATCCCAAAGCTAAGGATTATACACTTTTTTCATCAGCCCATGGTATGTACTCCAAAATTGACCACATCCTAGGATACAGATAAAACTTCAACAAACTTAAAAGAATAGAAATTATACCTTACATTTTCTTAGACCACAAGGCAATAAAGGTAGACCTCAACTCCAACAAAAACATTCATCCCCATACAAAGACTTGTAAATTAAATAATCTTATGCTGAGTTCAGGAAGAGATAAAAGAGGAAATCATTAAACTTGTCAAACACAACAACAATAAAGACACAAGTTACCAAAACCTGTGGAATACAGCAAAAGCAGTCTTAAGAGGGTAATTTGTCACATTAGATGCCTACATTCGAAAAACTGAAAGAGAGTGCATCAACAAACTAATGAACCATCTTAAGGAATTGGAAAAAGAACAATCTAAACCCAAACCCAAGAAGAAGAAAATAAATAGCCAAAATTAAATTAAATCAGAGATTAATGAAATTGAAAACAAAAGAGTCATTCAGAAAATTAACAAAACAAGAAGCTAGTTTTTCAAAAAAATAAATACAATTGATAAACCCTTGACCAGATTAACTAGAAATAGAAAAGTAAAACCTCTTAATAACCTCAATCAGAAATGATAAAGGGGAAATAACAACAGATGCCACAGAGATACAAGAGATCATGTCTAACTACTACAAGAAATTTTATGCCCAGAAATTTGATAATTTGAAGGAAATGGATCAATACCTAGAATCACACCCTCTCACTAGACTGAACCAAGAAGAAGTAGACCTCTTGAACAGACTGATTTCATCAACTGAGATCAAATAAACAATAAAAAATCTGACAACAAAAAAATGCCCAGGACCAAATGGTTTCATACCAGAATTCTATCAAACCTTCAAAGAAGAGCATATACCCATACTGTAGAAATTATTCCAAAAAATTGAGAAGGAAGGAATCTTCTCCCAACACACTCTATAAAGCAAACATCACCCTGATATCAAAACCAGTAAAAGACCCAACTAAAAAGGAGATTTTTAAACCAATTTTACTAATGAATATAGATGCAAAAATTCTCAATAAAATCCTAGCCAATAGATTATAGATAACATTAAAAAAAATCATTCATCATTATCAAGTAGGTTTCATCCCAGGGATGCAAGGTTGGTTTAACAGTGTACTCAATGTACTCAATCCAATGTACTCAATTATAATGTGAAGGCAGTAGATGAGCCTTCTCAAGCCGTACTAGGGGTGGGGGGTGGGCATAGGGGAATAAGGGATCAGGGAGTGGGGAGGAGGGAAGGGAATGGGAAGTCACAGTGTATGGCACACCTCTTGGGGGTGGGACACAATTATAAGAGGGACTTTAACAAATGCAATTAGTGTTACCTAATTCTTTGTACCCTCAATGAATCTCAAACAATAAAAAAAAATAAGAAATAAAGTGTAAATCCAATGTATTTTGATACAATTAAATTGTATGTCAAAAAGAAGGGAAGCTAGGTAGGAAATAAGTGATGCACTATCTGTCCAAAACAAAACTATCTGAAAGAAATGTATTTCATCCAAAAGTTTTTACAATGTGGCTATAGCTATTTTTACTTCTCATAAAAAAAATGGCTATGACGAAATTCTGTGTATTCTCTTGGATTTTTTGGGTCATAGTTTGGGTCTTCCATATCATTCCATCTAAAGGGGGGAAAAACACAGCTTTTTGATCCCCAGAATGATAATATTTAAGCAGCATCACTCTAGATCCCACAGGGCCTGTGTTATAGGCTGTGCTTATCCTGATGCACCTGCTGGTTTCCTTTACATCAGTCACACACACCCAACTCCACCCCGGACCTCATTCACTGACCTCTGTGTGGCAAATGCTTCTCCAAAGCCAGAAGCACTCAACAGTTAGACACAGAGGATCCTTTTTAGGGTATAGTATGCCATTTGGTGCAAAATGTATTGTGACACCTTCAAAGATGAAATGTTCTTTTATACTGCCTGGTTTCTAAGTCCAATGCCTTTGAAGAACTTCCATGATCTAGTCTTAACATTCCTTTCTAGCTTGTCTACAACAACCTCCTCTCACATTATATGCACTTTGGCCATCTGGAGTACTAGGGTTTATCGTTTGCCTTCTTGTTTGTTTGCTTACTACTTCCATATTTTTTGTTTCATTTGCAAAAGAATCTTCTCTCTCTGACTACTTATATCTCATTCACCCATTCTCCAAGCAGTGTTTAAATGGCATTTCTTCTATGAAACCTTCCCTGAGCTTTCATCAATCCTGGGCTACACATAATCTCTCCTTTACCTTTGTATTCTGATAGTACTTAGACTGTACATCCCCTATAGCGAGACTATCATGTTCGTAACAATTCACATTTGTTATTTGTCTTCAACTCTTACATCTTTGAATAACAGTGATGTTACATACAACTCTTATCATCTACCATTGTTTTGAGAGCTCACTATAAGGCAGCCATTAGTTAGATGGTGCTTTATTTATCACAATAGCTCTAGCAGGCAAGTAATATGATCCCTATTTTTTCAAATGCACAAACAGAGGTTTAGAGAGCTTAGTAGTCCAAGGTCACAGAGCCAGCACGTACTAGGATTCAGTAAGACCTCAGATATAACTCAATAATAACTCTGAAGCCCATAGTCCCTGACCTATTGTTAAATCCTAAAGTTCTTTAAAATGAAGATGGAGGTAACTCACATTTACTGAACACCTAAACTGTACCTGGAACTACAGCAGGAACTTTCATGTGTATTTTCTCATTTATCTTTGAGTTAGGTGGTATAATCCACATTTTGCTATTGAGAAAACCAGTATCACCACATACATATATATATGTGTGTATGTAATATATATATGTGTGCGTGTGTGTATACGTATGTAAATTTATTTAAGGGAATTGACTGGAATAAGACATTTGCAGTGAATATAACTGGTGAAAGATTGATAACAAGAATATATAAACATGTCATACAAATGAGTAAGGAAAATAACAACTTTTCTGTAGAAAAGTGGGCAAAAGAGATGAATAGGCAATTCTGCAGAAGAGCCAGAATTAAAAAATGCTCAACCTTACTAGAATTAAAGGGAATATAAATTTAATCAATGAGATATCATTGCATACACATCCAATTGACAAAAATTAAAGTCTCTGACCACACAAAATTTTAGGGTAATGGAAAGTTTCTTATACTAGAGATGGAAATAAAAACTGGTACAGCTGTTTTGAAGAGAAATATTATAACGCCTATGTGACCTAGCAATTTCGCTTCTAAGTATATGCCCTAAAGAAAGTGTCCACAAGACAAGCACAAGTTTGTTCACCCCAGTAGAGTTTAGAGTATAGATAAAGTATGGTATTATAATTTGACGGACTATTTTACTGAGTTAAATGAATAATCTAAATGCATCAAAAATAGATAAATCTCGATAAAAATAATGTGAGGACACAACTAGAATTTTCCATCTGTGAACCAGAAAGTGGGTCACGTCCAGAAACCAAATCTGCTGATACCTTGATTTTGGACTTCCCAGCCTCCAGAACTATTATAAATTTCTGCTTCTTTTTTTATATCAAGTTGCAAAGTGTGGTATTTATATAAAGTTTAAAATGCAAAAAGTATATAATATTATTTATGGATAATATGTATAAAAGCCTATGTAGAATATATGCAATAAGAGTATAACAACGTGTTAGAAGGGAAACTGCTGGGTCACATCGGCATTTTAAAATCTCTCTGTACCACTTTTATTTATACTTTCAGTATATAATGCTTTTTATTACTCCAGTGTGTGGGACTGTCAGGCATTTTAATACTTGTCAATTTGATGGGTATGAAATGGTATTTTGTTTAATTGTATTTTACTTTATTCTGATAAGGCTGAGTGTAACTTCAAATGGTCACCTTTGGTGAAGACAGAGGGAGGAAATTATGGTTTGTATTCGTTTTCTATCTCTGAATAACAAATTACTATGTACTGACTAATCTATAACAGCTCCCATCTATTATCTGCCAGTTTCTACAGGCAGGAAGTCTGGGTGTGGCTGAGCCAGATTCTCTGATCAGGATCCCTCCAGCTGAAATCAAAGTGTCAGCCTGGCTCTCTGCTCTCTTTTGAAGGTTTGACTGGGGAAGAATCTGCTTCCAGGTCTCTCATGTTGTTGGCAGAGTTTATTTCCTTCTAGCTATAGAACTCACAGCAGTTTTTTTTTCCAAAATCAGCAGTAGGGAGAGATTCTCTATAGTTGTGAGTCTCGATCTCTTTTTAAAAGGCTCCTTGATTAGATTAGGGCCAACCAGGATAATCCCCCATTTGGTAAACTTCAACTCTGATCCTTAAAGTGTCAATGATATCTACAAAATTTCTTAACTTTTGCCATATAATATAACCTAATCAAAGAAGTGACAGCTCATCTTCTTTGGCACAGTCTACCAAATAGAAACAAGTCACAAGTTCTGTGACTCAGGGGAGCGGACTATACAAGCATGTGGTTAGTTGGATGCACCGCTAGGGCCTGTGCACCACTGGGCTACAGCCTTCACTCTGCCTAAAATATTTTTTTCTCTCCAAAAAACATAATCCAAATTTTAACATCTGTTCAACTTTGATGCTATATAATCAGATATTATATTATTTCTGGACTTTTCTTTATAACTGAAACAATCCAAAATCAATAATTTTTTTTAAATTGATAAGTAGGCTCAACAGCCAAGGACAGTTTAAGTTTAAAAGACCAATAGAAACAGAAGAAGCAGAGACAGCAGGGCAGAGCCAGTCTCTAAGACTCCATCACGCTGTCTTCATACCTGATTCTAAGGGCTCAGAGAAGCATCCTGTTTATTTTGGGACCTTTTTTACAACCCAGTGGACCCTTGGATACCACATCTGCCCTTCATACCCTATTAACAAAATATATCTGTACTGTTTTCATTTGATGAAACAGGAGATGAGCTCCCCTGTCTCATGTGGACAGCCTTGATTTTTTTCTTTTTTTTTTTTTTGAGACAGACCCACAAGCTGTCACCCGGAAAAGAGTGCTATGGCAACACACCTCACAGCAACCTCCAATTCCTGGGCTCAAGCGAGTCTCTTGCCTCTGCCTCCC
>CAUYON010122572.1:0-10155 GCA_963573935.1 Arctocebus calabarensis | reverse complement strand
CTCACTTTATCGCCCTGGGTAGAATGCCGTGGCGTCACACTGCTCACAGCAACCTCCAGCTCTTGGGCTTAAGCGATTCTCTTGCCTCAGCCTCCCTAGTAGCTGGGACTACAGGCGCCCGCCACAGCGCCCGGCTATTTTTTTTGTTTGTTTTTTGCAGTTTGGCCGAGGCCGGGCTTGAACCCGCCACCTTCGGTATATGGGGCTGGCACCCTACTCGCTGAGCCACAGGAGCCACCCATGGAGATTCAACTTTTATAGAAATTCATTCACATCTCAGAAACCCGTGACCTATGTAATTTAGATATGTTCCCAACAAATGGCTGTAACGCCTTGGTCATGTGAGCCAAACTCATACATAGCAGGAGGTTTTACCAGAGTCAGTTGAAACTTTCTAAGTTCCATGGGTTTATAACATTAGATTTCTACATTTACAAAATTCTTAAATATATTCCTTCCTTAAACAATTGAACCTCACTCCTAGGAAAGTGGACGATTCTTTCAGAGTAAAATTGTTAAGAGGGCGCCCAGGCCTAAGTTATGACTTAAGGACCTAACCCAGACCGAAGGAACTGGAAGAAGAGAATACAAAGGCAAAAGGCGGTAGACAGGTTTCCAGAGGCCAGTAAGCGGACTGGGGACAGAACTGTGCCTGCATCTGACGTCCATGGCTGCCCTAACTGCCTCTCCTGACTTTCCTGGCTCCACACTCCTCTAGCACTTTCCCCATGGATCCCAAGCAATTTTCTTCACTACTTCATTCCAACTCTAGCTCCAACTTCAGCTGTATGCAGGGACTCCAGTCGACGATGGCATCTATACCCATCTTGCCCTTGTCTTGAGGCCACCTTACTGTGAAAAGCCTTTGCAGGTTCCCTCTTAGCTGCCTGCCGTGTAAACCTTCGCTCTGAAAACCATTCCTCATTCAGCTGTCTTTCCAATGAACCTAAGAGAAGGTTTCCCTTTTCACTCTTCTCAATTTTACATCCTCTCCGTTGTTATTTCATTTGACAAAAAAGCAAGGAAAGCTACTGAGCCATAACACAGCACCATTTAGAAGGCAGAATCTCTCTTTGTGGGTCACCTCCTATTGGGTAGGTGGTTCTATACTCTTCTTTTCGTTTTTTTTTTAAGACAGTCTCACTCTGTTGCCCTGGTAGAGTGCCATGGTGTCATCATAGCTCACAGCAACCTCCAAGTGATCCTCTTGTCTCAGCTTCCCAGTAGCTGGGACTAGGTGGGTACCACCACACCCGGCTAGGTTTTTATTTTTAGTAGAGACAGGATCTCGCTCTTGCTCAGACTAGTTTTGAACTCCTGAGCTCAAGCAATCCACCTGCCTTGGCCACCTAGAGTGCTAGGATTACAGGCGTGAGCCATGAGGCCCAGTCTGTTTTACGCTTTCCTGCTAGAGAAGGGCAGATAACATCTCTCTTTGTTTTATCTGATACTTAGTATTTCTCGTATTTTTGAGTTCGTGAATTCTTGTACATACAGCTTTCAACAATTACGTTTTAAACATCTAAATACATGTTGAATAATGAGTATAACTGACATTTCTGCAACTAATGTCTCGATCCTGAGTAGACTCGTCTCCCCTCTTCCGTCTCCACTTGTCCTGTCCATTCCACCGTGCTCTGTGTCTCTCTCACTGTAGGAGCTTGCGGTCCCCCCAGGAACAGATAGTTTTGGCACCATCCCTGGCGAGGGTTGACATGGAGATGACTCAGCTGACCCAGGAGAATGCAGACTTCGCCACTCGGGATCGCTACCACCACTCCTCCCTCGTGAGTCCCGAACAGCTGATGCCTCGGTACTAGAAGGCGGTGCTGGGACCTTCCTCTTTCTGCGCACAGGGGACTCAAGCCTTGGAACCTTCGTGGAACGGCTTCTCCTCAATAAGAAACTCATGGCCCGTCCTCCCACGGCTGCTTTGGACAATGGAAATCCGTGTTCTGGTCTACAGTACTCTGCCCAGCCCCGGGAACGTCAGGAATGGCAGGGGCCTCTGCAGCACCACACCCAGTCTGAAGAGCTCCACGTGGGACACCGGGACCTTCCATCACATGTGGAGAAGCAGAATCAGATTGCTTGCTCTGAGGGCCACAATAAATGGTTATTTTCTTTCTTATTGTCTTAACTTATTTTTTCATCAATAATGTACTCCCGTGGTTCCAAATCCCAAAGTATAATCATATAGAGAGCATGAAGGGAGACTCCCTTCCCATTCTTGTTCCCCAGCTGCTCTGATGTTCATGTCCCCTGGCCCAGATGTCACCACTGGTCTCAGGCATACTTCCAGAATGTTTTAATGACTATCCAAGCAAATACATACGTGGATTCTTATCATTCTCCTTTTGTACACCAAAGGTAGTATGTTTTATGCACGTTTAGCAATCTATCTTGGATTGCCACCTTTCCATTTCATACATATGTAGTTTCCTCACTCTGTTTCATTGTATGTATATGCTACAACTATTTCCACCACTTCCACAATGATGGACATTTGGATTCTTTCCAATCTTTTACTATTGCAATCAGTTCTGCAGTGAATGATCTTGTACATATGTACCAGCATAAAGTATATCTGTAAGATAAATTTTCAAAAATCTTGTGTTTAATTGCAACTAGGTTGTGTAAACGGTAATATTAATCAGGTCTCACCCTGGGTTCCCTGCGAGCAGACGTTCACGAGCTAGCACGTTACTGGAGACAGCATCCAGGGAAGCGGGTGCCGGAGGCACGGGAGGGAAGCAGCAGCCGCTGAGATCATGGCACCTGCACGCTTAGCCTGGAAGGAGAGGACTCTTCTGACAACCCGCAGGAACGTGAGAGGCAGGAAGGGATCAGAATTTATCGACTGGCTCCTCTTTCCCATTATCAAAGGTTAGCTTCAAGGGGGCATTAATTCCCCCTGCAATTTTGATTTGCACGGGCGTGAGTGCCCAGCAGTTCTGCACCAAGCAGAAACTGGTTGCAGCATACCCAGAACTGGTCGCCATGGTGGTGGCTGAGGTGGAACAAATGGCCTTGGCTCCAGGGACAGGTGGGACAGAGAGGATCTGAGGTGGCACAGGAGGGGTGTTAGTACAGCCTGTACATTGACAAAGGTCAGTAGTAAGCACAGGTTGTCAGAAAGGCAACACATGCATGTCACTGGGTCAGTCAGGCATGGGAATCACTCTCACTTATCTAGAGGATGCCCCGAAATGTCAGTATGCTGGGTATATAAGACAGTGAGACTAGCAACATCTTCTAAGGTAGACTGAGGGACAGATTCCTGGCCTGGACATTTTTACCAAGGAGTCCACAGTTGTAGGTGAGAATGTCTGAGTGAGTAAGGATGGTATCAGACATTCTGGGGCCATGAATATCTCCCCTTAGGCCAAGAGTCTGAAGCCATGTCCTCGACTCCCAGACTGGTCTGTGACCCGTTAGGAACTTGCCTGCACAAAGGGAGGTGAGGGAGGTGAGTAGCAGGTGAGTGAATGAAGCTTCATCTGTATTGATAGCCACTCCCCATGCCTTAACCCCAGTTCATGGAAAAATTATCTTCCACAAAACCAAGTTCTAGTACTAAAAAGATTGGTCTTAGATTGGTCTAAAGATTGATCCATCCAGGGATTCGTCCCCCACCTACCCACTCATCATCATTGATCCAGCCATCTACCTGCTCACTCACCCACTCATGGATCTACCCGCCTTCCTAGGATCCAGCCATCACCCATCCATCCATGGCTGGAGAAACTGTACTTATAACTTTGTAGGTAGGTGCCTGAAACTGCCTCACCTGAGTTAGTACACCTCACCGATCTCAGAGCTTTATTATATAAAAATATGATCACAGACCTTTCAGATATAAACAGACTCCTCAGGCGCCATCCTCAAACTTTCAGGATGAGTAAAGCCCAATCCTAAAGCACTTTCAAAGTCAGGGCTAGGCACCAGAACAGAAGTCGTTTTCTCAGATATCTCTGGGAGTTAACAAGTCCTCTGACCTCTACAATGGGGCGCATCCCACACAAACAATTAAAAATCAGTGTGGGAGTTTAAGGCTCAGAATTCCATCATCCTTCCTTCTCTCCAGGTTTCTGACTGAGGGAGTGTTCTTCAGGATGAGGAACCATGCACCACTTTATGTACTAATACCAGGATAAAGATGCAAAGCTTTTGTTAAGAGCTATGGAAGAGAATGCAGCTTAGGTCAGAAGATTAGAACAAGACATCTCACGTCTAACTTTCTTCCTCTTGAGTCTAAGATTCAAAAGACTCCAAAGACCCTTGGACGAGGAGCTGGAAGCAAGACTAAGAAGGCCCATCTGTTGGAAAGCCCAGCTTGCCTCTTCACCCAATAACAGCTGGGCAGAGATTATGTGGTGACCACACATTACCTTTCAACTCAGGGCCCCGCCTACCAGTTAAAGGTGGTGGGAGCTCCGACCAATCAGATAGGTCTCCCTCCCCCATTAGGAGGGACAGATACGGGATGGTGCCAGAGAGGCAGAAGTGCAGAGGAGGAAAGTGAGGAGAACTAAAGAGACCCCAGCAGCAGTAAGAGCAGGGCAGAAGCCGACACACTGTCTGTGGATGGGCAGAGCAGCCCCTAAGCCCTTCTGACAGTGGTTGGGGAAGGGTCCCCGGAGGAGATAAATACTGCAGCCTAGTAGTTAGCCACATCGGGGAGGGACGGTGTGATCAAAGGTGAGAAGATCAGAAATGGTGTGGGGATTGATGGGGCATAGAGCCTGAGAAGAACCAAAAGGCAGGCAAGATCAGATTCTGAAGGGTGTATATGCAGTCCTGAGTGCAGGAGGAGGCTGAGGAATGAGAAAGGTCTTTCCTTAAAATTTCATAAGGCATTATGAAGAAATAAGTCTGCATGTTGTAGGCTAGGGAAGAATCCAGCTTCAGCTTTGCTCTTTGCCCGATAAGTGCATTGCTGTTTCTGCTCTTATTGTTATGTGGGAGCTGGGGGTCTTGGCAGGAGGGGCAGAGAGGCTGAGGAAGCAGCCCAGGCCTCTGAGGAGTGGAGGATGGGGAACAGTCACTGAGGTGGTCAGAGCTAACAGTATGCAGAGCTGTGGGGGGCAGTGTGGACACAGGAACAAAATGAACAGCACATGCAATCAAGATGTATGACTTTGCTACTGCTGTGGTAACTAATTATCACTAATGTAGTTTCTTTTTTTTTTTTTGAGACAGATCCTCAAGCTGTCACCCTGGGTAGAGTGCTGTGGCATCACAGCTCACAGCAACCTCCAATTCCTGGGCTCAAGCGAGTCTCCTGCGTCCGCCTCCCAAGTAGCTGGGACCACAGGCGCCCGCCACAACGCCCGGCCACCCTTTTTTTGGTTGCAGCTGTCATTGTTGTTTGGCGGGCCTGGGCTGGATTCGAACCCACCAGCTCAGGTGTATGTGGCTGGCGCCTTAGCCCATTGAACCACAGGCGCCGAGCCTCCTAATGTAGTTTATTAAAACAACACACATTTATTTCCTTATACTTCTGGAGGTCAGAAATCTGAAGTGGCTGGGCACAGTGGCTCATGTCTGTAATCCTAGTACTCTAAGAGGCCAAGGCAGAAGGATTCCTTAAGCTTAGGAGTTCAAGGCCAGTTTGAGCAAGAGCGAGACCCTGTTTCTACTAAAAATAGAACAACGGTGGATGGCGCCTGTAGCTCATCGAGTAGGGCACCAGCCCCATATACCGAAGGTGGCGAGTTCAAATCCAGCCTCTGCTGAACTGCAAAGCAAAAAAATAGCCGGGCGTTGTGGTGGGTGCCTGTAGTCCCAGCTACTCTGAGACAAGAGAATTGTCTAAGCCCAGGAGCTGGAGGTTGGAGGAGGTTGCTGTGAGCTGTGTGACGCCACGACACTCTACCGAGGGCGATAAAGTGAAATTCTGTCTCTACAAAAAAAATTAAAAATAAATAAATGAATATAGAACAACAGGCTCAGCCCCCATAGCACAGTGATTATGGCGCCAGCCACATACACTGAAGGTGGCAAGTTCAAACCTGACCCGGGCCAGCTAAACAACTGCAACAACAAAAAAAAAGAATAAAAATAGCCAGGTGTTGTGGCGGGCACTTGTAGTCCCAACTACTTGGGAGGCTGAGGCAAGAGAACCACTTCAGCCCAAGAGTTTGAGGTGGCTGAGCTGTGACACCATAGTTCTCCACTGAGGGCAACACAGTAAGACTGTCTCAAAAAAAAAAAAAAATGGCTCAGCACTTGTAGCTCAAGCGGCTAAGGTGCCAGCCACATACACCAGAGCTGGCAGGTTCAAATCCAGCCCGGGCCTGCCAAACAACAATGACAACTACAACCAAAAAAAAAAAAAAATACCCAGGTGTTGTGGTGGGCGCCTGTAGTCCCAGCTACTTGGGTGGCTGAGGCAAGAAAATCGCTTAAGCCCAGGAGTTGGAGATTGCTATGAACTATGATATCACAGCACTCTACAGAGGGCGACAGCTTGAGGCTCTGTCTCAAAAGAAAAAAAAAACCTCGGAGGCAAGAGACTCGCTTGAGCCCAGGAATTGGAGGTTGCTGTGAACTGTGATGTCATAGCACTCTATCCAGGGTGATAGCTTGAGGCTCTGTCTCAAAAAAAAAAAAACCTAAACCTAACCGGGTATTGTGGCAACTGTCTGTAGTCCCAGCTACTTGGGAGGCTGAGACAAGAGGATTGCTTGAGCCCAAAAGTTTGAGGTTGTTATGATGCCACAGCACTCTAGCTTGGGTGACAGAGACTCAAAAGACCCCCTCTAGAGACTCCTTGCTGTATCTCATCCCTTCCAGGGCCACTTAGACACCAAGAGGAGAGGATCAACAGTGGAGGCTGCATGGGCTGGGGTATTCCATCCTCTTTACACTTCTCCGCAGGCAGGGGAATCACAGAAGTCTGTGCTCGTGAGCCCTGCGCAGCATCCACGCATCTTGGAGGTGCACCTGGGCTCCTTCGGTTCACTCACAAGAAGAAACAGAGGCCAGTTGGTCAGCTGGAGGCCGGAAGGAGAGGCTTAGGCCCCTGACCCTTGAAGAAGTGCCTTCTTGAGGAGAAAGTCACACTCAAGTAAAAGGCAAAGCAGATGACAAGAGAGACCCACCAGCATCAGGGGGCCCCACTGGCTGTGCTCCGGGAATGCCACCCATCTGTAGCAACGAGGCTGGCACCTGCTCCCTGCTCCCCAGCTCCGATGGGCCAGGGGTGAGCAGGAGACCAAACCCCCCCACACACTCGCTAAGGAGAGGGGGCTGCAGCCACACTCTTAAAGAGACAGAGTGCTTCTCTGAATGGGAGTCTCTAAAATAATGGGCAGCCTGGGATTCTTCTGTTTTATTTTGCATATGTATGTGGTTGCACTTTCCTGTTTCTGTGAAAGAAAGCACTACATTAAAAAGCAGAACTCATCGAATGTGAATGAAGCCTGGCTTAAAATATGGGCCATGTGGTATACATCAGATTCACTTTGGGAAGCTCTGAGGGCAGGTGGCGTGTCAAAGGATTAGCTGTCATAGCCCAGCAGTCAGCAGGAGGGCTCATGAGTGCTGATCTGTGAGCTGTGACATATACCATATGTATTAGAAGGCTGATGATGGAGAAAACGACCCTGGCTTCAAATACGAACCCCAAACTGAAAGTCACAAGGATAAACGCTCCAAATGGCAGTGTCAATTTCTAATTCAGCTGCTTCTCACACAAGCAATCCCCTATAACTCCGTGTGTTCGTATTAGTGTGAGTGAGGGGACTGCTGTAAAAAACAGCCCCCAAATCGCAGTCACTTGAAGTTTTAAGTTTATTTCTAGCTCACGCTGCATTCTAATACTCATCAGAAAGGGGAGAAGTTCTGCTTCACACTGGCACTCAGGGGCCTGGGCTCCTTCGCGCTAGCAGCTTGAATGTCTCCTGTGCCCTCAGAGTCTTCCAGGTGGCGGGTGAGAGAAGAGAAGGACACCTGGAGAATCCCAGGGAGGTTTGGGCACATGTGACTCTCTCTCGAAGCCACCGGGGTTAGACTCTCAGTCCACTGAATTGAAAGCCGAGCTGGAAACACAGGCCAGCCCTGTGATCAGGAAGACAAGGACCAGGCGTGGTGGGCATCTGGCAGTCCCAGGTCCTGTGCTGCAGGTTGAGAACGTCTGGATTAAGTTCTTCGTTGATGGCAAATGAGGGAATCTCCTGATCTGAGTAGCCTCACCCTCAACAGCTGTCTCCTGTGGTAAATCCCACTCCACCCAGCTATTCCGTCATTCTTCCCATCGTGCTTGGGATTCCACTTTTCAGTACCCTCTCCAGAGCGGTACTGAAGTTTCCATCCTTTGAGAGTTCATTTCTGCAGCTTCCAGAAACTCTTTGGAACCCAGTCTGGGAGAAAAGGGGACCAGTCAATCTAAACCGTCTTCTTCAGGTCAAAAATAAGGTATGAGCATAAAGTAAACTGACTCTTATGGCAAATTCCTAAGATGAGATCCCAGGATGACACGTGTGAGGATTAACAGCGTCTTGGCAATAACTCTGTGAGGTGCTGATTTTGCAGGAACAACATTTGCTTAGATGCAGTCATGTGCCACATAACGATGTCTCAGTCGATGACAGACCACATAGACAATAGTGGCCCCTTAAGTGGAGCTAAACATTTCCTATTATTTAGGCTCGGCACCTGTAGCTCAGCGGCTAGGGCTCCAGCCACATACACCAGAGCTGGTGGGTTTGAATCCAGCCCAGGCCTGCCAAGCAACAATGACAACTACAACCAAAAAAAAAAAAAAGTAGCTGGGCACTGTGGTGGGTGACTGTAGTCCCAGCTACTTGGGAGGCTGAGGCAAGAGAATTGTTTAAGCCCAAGAGTTTGAGGTTGTTGTGAGCTGTGACACTATAGCACTCTACCGAGGGTGACAAAGTGAGACTGTGTTTCAAAAAAAAAAAAGAAAATTCCCATTACTTAGCGACGTAGCTATTGTAATGTTACTCACATGTCTGTGGTGATGCTGGTGTAAAAACCTACTGCACTTCCAGTCATATGAAAAGTACAGCACAAAAGAAAAAAAGAAAGAAAAGTACAGCACAAAGCTGGGTGTGGTGACTCACACCTATAATCCTAGCACTCTGGGAGGTGGAGGCAGGTGGATTCCTTGAGCTCAGGAGTTCAAGACCAGCCTGAGCAAGAGTGAGACCTAGACTCTACTAAACATAGAAACAACTAGCCAGTGGGTACCTACTTGTAGTCCCAGCTACTCAAGAGGCTAGGGCAAGAGGATCACTTGAACTTGAGGTTGCTATGACGCCACAGCACTCTACCAAGCGTGACAAAATGAGACTCTGTCTCAAAAAAAAAAAAAAAAGGCTCAGTGCCTGTGGCGCAAGCGGCTAAGGCACCAGCCAGGTACACCTGAGCCGGAGGGTTCAAATCCAGCGCAGGCCCGCCAAAAAACAATGACGGCTGCAACCAAAAAATGGCCGGGCATTGTGTTGGGCGCCTGTAGTCCCAGCTACTTGGGAGGCAGAGACAGGAGATTCGCTTGAGCCTAGGAGTTGGAGGTTGCTGTGAGCTGTGTTGCCACAGTACTCTATCCAGGGTGACAGCTTGAGGCTCTGTCTCAAAAAAAAAAAGTATGGCACATACAATTATGTAAGTATATAACACTTGATGATGATAATGATAAGTGACTCTGTACTGATTTATGTGTTATTATACCTTTTAATAGTTATTTTAGAGTCTACTTTTACATATTAACAAAAGAGTTAACTGTGCCTCAGGCTGGTCCTTCAGGAGGTATTCCAGAAGGCAGCTTGGCTATCCTAGGGGATGATGGCTCCAAGCATGTTTTACCCTTGGAGACCTTCCGGTGGTTGGAGATGGGGAGGTGGAAGGCAGTGATATTGATGCTCCTGACCCTGTGCCCCTAGGCTAACATGTGTATTTGTGTCTTTGTTTTTAATAAAAAAGTTGAAAAAGTAAAAAGAAAAAACTTTTAAATTTAAAAAATAAAGAAAAACTTATAAAATAAAGACATAAAAAATACTTTGTATAGCTCTTTAAATTGTATTTTAAGATAAGTGTTAATACAAAAGAGTCAAAGGGTCAAAGAAAAGTTTATAAAGTAAGAAGGCTACAGTAATGTACAGTAATCATTAAAGAAACAAATTTTCATAA